>CAXDID010000215.1:0-45518 GCA_963988835.1 Hexamita inflata | reverse complement strand
TTTTAATTTTTTACTTATGGTGGTAAGTAAAATATAATACTGATATTCAAAACCCACATATTTGTCAAAATATAATAGAGTTAATACTGGAAACATTCACTAACAGATTTTCATATGTAACAATTATCACGTGTAGGTATTTTCTTTGCACAAAATGAAATAGTAAGATTACAAAAACTACAAAGCAAATTGAAACACAAATTGTTTGTGTAGCTTTAATGTTGATTATCAAAAATAACTAAATATATATTTATGTGAATTGCAGATAGAAATATAATGAAATGCAAAAATTAAAAAACATGAATCTCCAGATTTATTAAAGCTATTTCACATAATAACTAGCTATAATTACAATATCACATAACATAGCTAAAGTTGAACTCATGTAATTATATTTGCCTTATGTTTCTCCAAAATTGTAGAGTATCAAAATGAAATATTTTATAATTCAACTACATTCGGTATTAAAACTCGGCCATTCGCAGTTGTATTCTAGAAAATTATTTTTAACACATTAATAGTTCTCATATAAATAGTCCTTTTCGTTATTTTCAGAAAGCTTGCCTTCCTTCCGTCTTGATCACATGGTCAGGTCTGCATTCCACACAACGATTATTACTGTTGAACAGCACTTTGCCGTGACCAGTAATTCTGCGTGAGTCCGCCGAGATTATTGACGAATTGGATGAACGCAATCATCCAGATTGAATATCCCACTATCATGGTAATTCACAATTCGTGCCGCCAAATGTGCCAGCTTGCAGTCATCACAATGTGAATTGTTGGCAGTAATTCTGCTATCGCGAGCAGCGTGATATCTAACTCCATTGTGACTACTATCCCAATTATTTTTTGTTGTGACTTCATTTGTTTTAGTTCATTATTTTGAGAAATTTTGATCCAGTTGTAAAATTTGTTGTGTGATCAATTACATATTGTATTTATGAAATGAAAAGAATATTTATTTGCTTAGTTAGATAAGTGGAAAACAACTATTTGTGGGAAGCTGATAGCACAGTTTAATAAAATAACACAACACACTACTTAAATTGTATTTGGCGATTTGTTAAAGTGCTGGTCTTCTATCGCCTTACTTATTTTTAATGTTATTTCGGATCTTCTAGAAATGTGAGATTTTCTAGATCCATTATAGATATTCTGTTGGAATATAAAATGTATTTGACAGAGTGGTACTGTGTGCTGACGCTTTGGAATATAATGGCCATTTTCGCGCCTCATAGAATTAGACGCCACTATTCCCCTTCTGAAGATGGTATGTTGAGGTGTCCCCTATACTATTCTTCATTAAGATATTATGTACGTTCGCAAACATAAAACAAGAAAGTAAGAATCCCCTGAGTAAAAGAAATAGCGTATTATACTTTATGGGTTATGTGAGTTATTCTTTGTGAAAATTTCATAAAATATTTCACGCATTTAATTTACTTTTGCCTACAACGTTTTAATTTTTTACTTATGGTGGTAAGTAAAATATAATACTGATATTCAAAACCCACATATTTGTCAAAATATAATAGAGTTAATACTGGAAACATTCACTAACAGATTTTCATATGTAACAATTATCACGTGTAGGTATTTTCTTTGTACAAAATGAAATAGTAAGATTACAAAAACTACAAAGCAAATTGAAACACAAATTGTTTGTGTAGCTTTAATGTTGATTATCAAAAATAACTAAATATATATTTATGTGAATTGCAGATAGAAATATAATGAAATGCAAAAATTAAAAAACATGAATCTCCAGATTTATTAAAGCTATTTCACATAATAACTAGCTATAATTACAATATCACATAACATAGCTAAAGTTGAACTCATGTAATTATATTTGCCTTATGTTTCTCCAAAATTGTAGAGTATCAAAATGAAATATTTTATAATTCAACTACATTCGGTATTAAAACTCGGCCATTCGCAGTTGTATTCTAGAAAATTATTTTTAACACATTAATAGTTCTCATATAAATAGTCCTTTTCGTTATTTTCAGAAAGCTTGCCTTCCTTCCGTCTTGATCACATGGTCAGGTCTGCATTCCACACAACGATTATTACTGTTGAACAGCACTTTGCCGTGACCAGTAATTCTGCGTGAGTCCGCCGAGATTATTGACGAATTGGATGAACGCAATCATCCAGATTGAATATCCCACTATCATGGTAATTCACAATTCGTGCCGCCAAATGTGCCAGCTTGCAGTCATCACAATGTGAATTGTTGGCAGTAATTCTGCTATCGCGAGCAGCGTGATATCTAACTCCATTGTGACTACTATCCCAATTATTTTTTGTTGTGACTTCATTTGTTTTAGTTCATTATTTTGAGAAATTTTGATCCAGTTGTAAAATTTGTTGTGTGATCAATTACATATTGTATTTATGAAATGAAAAGAATATTTATTTGCTTAGTTAGATAAGTGGAAAACAACTATTTGTGGGAAGCTGATAGCACAGTTTAATAAAATAACACAACACACTACTTAAATTGTATTTGGCGATTTGTTAAAGTGCTGGTCTTCTATCGCCTTACTTATTTTTAATGTTATTTCGGATCTTCTAGAAATGTGAGATTTTCTAGATCCATTATAGATATTCTGTTGGAATATAAAATGTATTTGACAGAGTGGTACTGTGTGCTGACGCTTTGGAATATAATGGCCATTTTCGCGCCTCATAGAATTAGACGCCACTATTCCCCTTCTGAAGATGGTATGTTGAGGTGTCCCCTATACTATTCTTCATTAAGATATTATGTACGTTCGCAAACATAAAACAAGAAAGTAAGAATCCCCTGAGTAAAAGAAATAGCGTATTATACTTTATGGGTTATGTGAGTTATTCTTTGTGAAAATTTCATAAAATATTTCACGCATTTAATTTACTTTTGCCTGCAACGTTTTAATTTTTTACTTATGGTGGTAAGTAAAATATAATACTGATATTCAAAACCCACATATTTGTCAAAATATAATAGAGTTAATACTGGAAACATTCACTAACAGATTTTCATATGTAACAATTATCACGTGTAGGTATTTTCTTTGTACAAAATGAACTACTTAGTAGTAATATTTATTTACGCGAGGGAAAGCGAATCACCAAGAATATAAAGATCGTTCTTTATATTCTCACGAGCTTAATTGTAAAAAGCTTCAAAGAAATCACATCTTAACACATGATTACTTTGTTAGATAGCTGGCCGATAAAATGATCGACGCCAACAAAGTTAGAGAAGTCAAAGAAGTTAGCAAGAATAATAACAACAGAACTGACCAAAAACACAAAGCTGACATATCTTTCATAAAAGATGGCAAGCAACAGTTCTTTGACATAGGTATATCCTGGGACACCGAGAGATATTTCGCTGTGAAACAAAAGCATTATCAAACGGAAACTGTCAATGGCTAGCCTATTACTTGCACCCCAATTATTATCGGAAAAGATACGACGGTCCATCCAGAATCATTAGCCGCACTTCGACAAGTGGGTATCGAAGATTCATGGTTATACCAGTAAGTTGGAATCCTAATGTCCAACTACAGAGAACAAACAGACTATGTTTTCAGGAAAAAGACTAGAAAAGCACAAGATCAACCAACAGAACTAAACATTCAAGAAATTGATCAAACAGAGGAATTTAGTAGTATTCCGGTCAATGAGACAACAAACTCAAACGCTGGAACTCAGAATTCTAGCATAAAACCTAAGAAGAAACCTAGGTAGAAATCTCAAGTGCAACACAGCCAAGAGATCCAAGCCTAGATGAACACATAAACTCAACCACCTTAGGTCACCCATAATACTGATAACACCTAGACGAACCAAGGAGCTATCAATATTTAAAAACAAGTTGTCGTAAACAATTTCAACTGCAGCAACACTAGTCTTTCTGGTTAATCAAAGAGCCAAAGTACCAACAAGAGCGAAGTCGCAAGAAAATCTTAGAATCAACAAAACCCCAAACAAACTGCACCGAAGCAAGTTTCTTAAACCAAAACCCCAGTTCAGAAACCAAAGGAAGCCCCACAAGCGCCTTTACCACAAGAAACCAAGAAAACCCAGTCGCAAATTCCGCTTGTAAAATCAAAGCACACAAGCGAAGCGTCGAGTTAATCGAGTACAGTATCCAGCGGAACCTAAGCCAGCGAATGCAACATAACTATTGAAGTCGAAGCACAAGCAAGCGAGTTAAGACGCCATTGGGAAGATGTTGATCCGAAAGAATATTAGGAGTAGGTATGCTGCGATTTGGTAGAAGTTATTGACATTTACGTTGAAGACCACCCAAAGTCGCCGATTAGTAAGATTCAATCCAACTTAATATTGATCTTAAAGGCGTTCTACAAACGTAAACTCATCAACCGATCCCAATGCGAGATACTCCTATAGAAAATTAAAGCCCTGTAATAAGTCTAGAACATTGAAGATGTTCTGAAACAGGCATCCCTACCTGCCCAGTAGGAAAATAAGTAAAGTCAAAGCGAAAAGAAGAAGGCCAAGAAGCGACAGAATTAGATGGATATTTCCATCGACGACTGGGTATGAGGCCGATTCTCCAACATTGAGTATGTTGCCCGCGAAGACATGCGCTTGAAACGTAGACCATGCAAGTATAAATGAAAGTTAAGTGAGTGGGATAAAGATCGTTCTTTATATCAATAAGTAATATTTGATTTGTTTTAAAATTTGCTCTAATAATCGTCATTAGAGAAAATTTATTAATCAATGTATGTAATAGTTGTACTATATTAATTTACACAACGGATGACTTATTTTAATATATTTTTCTGAAATGCATCATTTACTTTTTGAATGTTTGGGTAGGAAGCAAATCGAATCAAGATGTCTTACACTATATTATACTATTAATCAACTTATATTAAAAGATAATCTATTCAAATAAGCTATTCGATCTAAACCCGTAAAATTATTATACATAATAGTTTCATATTATTATGTTTCCGCTTTATTTCAGTTTTTAAAAAATAAAAGGATATTTATTAATTACTATACTGAATGCACTCAATATGGAATATTCACAGATGTAATAAAATTCTTTAAATAATTCTCAGAATTCTCATTTTTTGAAATTCGATAATACTATAATAAGGTTGTGTGAAACTGGTATAAATCCCTGTTTTGATGAGCTTAAACAGATAAAAAAAGAAAATAAAAAAAGCTTAAACAGACAAAATTATTGATCAGTACCACTATCGTCAACGTTCAACATTATTTAGCTTAGTTACAAATTTGCAAAAACTAAAAAATTATATGATATTAACTATAAATTTACTTTTGTCCACTAGCCAGTTGACTTAGGTGTTTTAGTATTTTGAAAGTATTTTCTGATTTATAAGATTTTGAACTTTGTATATTAAAATATTCTCAAGACTTCATCAAAAATTATTCGGCGGTCCTATTCAAAATCCGTACATCTGCATCAAATAATGTGAGATGAACAACTGCTTCGATCGCAAACAACAAAACAAAAACAACGATGATTACAATTAAAACTGGATAAAACACTCTTGGAACCAAGCAGACGTAGTTTAAAAGCTAACGAAAGTTTTACAAAAAACCCTGAAACAACAAGGCAACCATTTCGATCGAAACAACAACAAATTCAACAACAACTAAGGGAAACTGTTCAACTCCCTAAACGAATACTGGTATAATGACGTGAAATCTAAGCGCAACGATGACTCATTCATGTATGTCAAAATACTAATAGGCTAGACCAATTTCAGTAAACAAAACTAAGGTGGAAACAAGTCGTTTGGACGTTAGAAGTAAGGTAACTTCAACCAAAAATTCATATGAGGAGCTAGGCAGCTTGTCATATTGACACAATAATTGCTATCTGAACCGGCACCGTGAGGGGCCATGATAGTTAGGATCGTGTATAAAAAAATTGATAGATTAAAAGTATAAGCAAACATTTGAAGAAGCAAATTGAAGAGAAAAATTGAATCACTAGATTGATTATAAAGTAGAGGAAAATATTCTGCCATCGAACGACGGTATTTTATAACGTGTGTGAAGAGGCACATGTTATGAGCTAATATAGCTCTCAGTTACGCGTGTGGAAATGAGGATTTTGGATGCTGAGTAAGGTCTATATGCATTATGTATTTATAATATTGGATTCACTACTTCGATATATTTTTGCAGTCTAATGAATTATGCTGTATACTGTACAATGAGAGACGTGTTGACACTTGAAGGTTATAACATTATTTATGAAATTAGTGCAAATAGTGTGAAAATTATTGAGATAAAAAATTATATCAATTTGAGGACAAACACTAAATTGTATATACACGTTATTTTCCCTCAATACGAACATTTGTTTCCTTGTACAAAACGTACAACCTCTTGTCTGAAAATCATAAATTTACGAAATGTATTCAAAATTAATAATATTATGATTTCTTCTATATTGTTATTACTTCAATTAAAAACAAAAACTGGTATATAATGCAACAAAATGGTGCTATCAGACAATTTACAATACTAATATTGTTAAAAGTAAAAGAAATTAAATACCGTTAAACTAGTTGATGAACTAATATTTTCACAATACACATCTAATCTATTTATTTATACTGAATCTATTTAGCAATCAAATATTAATGTAGACTTAAAATATGTTGAGGTGTTTGCTGTTTTTGGATTTAACACTAATGATTAAATTTTGGAAAATTCAATTCTCAATATAACTATATTGTTTTCAATTATCAAAGGTTCTTTGGTTTGTATTCAATGTAATGCTTTGATTGCAGAATCTTAATTAATCTTTATTGCAACTGGTAAAAGTTTGTCAGCAGTTTTATTATAATCTTAAGATAAAATTTATCTAATTTAAACATAGCTATAATTTAGATTCAATGGATCATAAGTTTCAGGTATATTATACAATTTGAATCAATAAGTAAATATAACTTTGAATAAAATTAATATAACAGGATATAGTTATAGTGAAAGCACTAAGAATGGCTTACTTATATCATAAATTTTAGAGTAAGTGTCGCTTAGTATATATTAATCTATATTTTGTTCTAATATAATATAAAATATAGGTATATCGAACATTACAGTTATAATTGATACAGTAAATTTCACAGAGAAATGCTTAGATATTTGCTCTAACGCTAGTTATGTTTATGGATTATGTCTAGAAAATTTGCAATTAGGTTTTAAATAATTGAATAATAATACAATTTTATGTGTATCTCCATTTATGTATAATGGCACATCATGTGTTTGTCAATAAGGATATATTCTGAACATCACATATTGTGTCAGTGTTGTTAATTAATTGACATCATTAGATGTTTAATAAATTAATAATTATAATTAATTAAACAATTATATTGCGAACAACGTATCGTCGCTTAAATTAGACATTACAAATTTAAATATTTAACTTGATAATGATATCGCAACAACAGTAAGTAAAATTAATTTTCTTAACAGTTCATTATTAAGTAAAATTGAAAACTTGACTGAAGTGGTGGTTCAGACAAATTAAAGTACATAACAGTAAATATTATATGTAGAAACTAATATTTAATAACTTTAAACTAATATTTCGTAAATAAATAATACTTTGAATACGTTTAAACTAGATCAAGCTAATAACAATACTGCTTAATAAACATAAATATAAATGATATATAGTAATATTTCTCAAATACTCAGTACTCAAAGTATTATCAATAACACAATATATACAAAGACGTAAGACTTATAACAATAATTAACTTACGCGAACACGAGTCTTAATTAATACATAACTAATGTATAATCGTCGCTTAATACCTTTAGGTCAGATCAAACTACTAGCAACAATAATTAATAGCAATAAATAAATAGCTTATTTAACACGAAAGCTAATGCAGCTGACTATTATGTTAAAGGACAGATTGACAGTGCATTTACTAATATATAAAACTAAATTAATGCACTAAGTAATAGAATTACAAATAGCAATGCATATATTTAAAATGGATACTGTGGCACAGATTATAGAAATGTAAGATAACGAGTATGTGCAGGTGGAACTTGTACACCCTGGTTAGTTGTATATGGAGGATGTTGAAATTTGTATTTATATTTTAATATTTCATATATTAATACATCACATTTATAAATCAATAATCTACTCAAATCAACAACATCCTTACTTTTTAGTTTCAATCAGTTCATTTGCAGACGATATCAAAGCTGTAGATACTTGTTTTGATTCTGTGAGGGCGTGTTTGTCTGGGAATTTCATTTCATAGATTCTTCCGACTCCGTATCCGGCTTTAGCAGAGCATTCGATGTATCTTTGGAACCCGAGCATCTGGACTTTGCTTTGCACTTGGTCCACGCTGATTACGCGCTCGGTATCACATTTGTTACCAATGAGTAGGACACTAGCTCCAGGGTTGTGTGTCTGGGCGAAGTCGAACCACTTTTGCACGTTGTTGAAGCTTTCCTTGTTGTTGAGTCCGAATACGATGAGGATGATGTCAGCCTATCTCACGTACGAGGTGGACATCGACTTGTACTTCTCCATGCCGGCAGTGTCCTGGATGTTCAGGTCGATGTTGATTTCCTTCTAGGTTTCGGTTTTGGCTGAGAATTTTATGAAGTAGTTCTCTACCGAGATGGTGGCGACAGTGTCCGGCTCCGAGCTGTGACCGAGAAGACGGTGGCAAATAGAAGATTTACCTGAGCCTGAATCACCGAGTAGAACCAGTTTGTACTTCACCAGTGGAAGTTTTGGCTGAAGTGGGTTCAAAGTGAGCGGCTGGTAGTGGAGAACGGCCGGTTTTGAGGGCGTCGGAGGTAAAATGGGCTGAACTGGCTCTGGTTTTTGCTCGAACATGTAAGTGTTCTGAGAGGGAGAATTTTGAGTTATGTTCTGAGACTGAGAAAGTGGCATGTTCACGACGGAGACCTGAAGCGGATTCACGGCCTCGAACGCAGGCCACTCTTCCTCGGTGATTTCCTTCTTGGATGGAGAGGATTGCCACATTGGCTGGGATTGCATTTGCTTGTTGTCTTCGGCGAACTTAGCGGCTGCACGTTCCTTTTCGGCTAACTCAGCAGCGATTCTTTGTTGTTCAGCAGCGATTCTTTCTTGTTCAGCTTATTCAGCAGCGAGTCTTTGTTGTTCAGCAGCGATTCTTTCTTGTTCAGCAGCGATTCTTTCTTGTTCGGCTTGTTCAGCAGCGAGTCTTTGTTGTTCAGCTTGTTCAGCAGCGAGTCTTTCTTGTTCAGCTTATTCAGCAGCGAGTCTTTGTTGTTCAGCTTGTTCAGCAGCGAGTCTTTGTTGTTCAGCTTGTTCAGCAGCGATTCTTTCTTGTTCTGCTTACTCAGCAGCGAGTCTTTCTTGTTCGGCTTACTCGGCAGCGATTCTTTGTTGTTCAGCAGCGATTCTTTCTTGTTCGGCTTACTCAGCAGCGATTCTTTCTTGTTCGGCTTACTCAGCAGCGAGTCTTTGCTGTTCAGCCGCGATTCTTTCTTGTTCGGCTTGTTCAGCAGCGAGTCTTTGTTGTTCAGCTTGTTCAGCAGCGAGTCTTTGCTGTTCAGCTTACTCGGCAGCGATTCTTTGTTGTTCAGCAGCGATTCTTTCTTGTTCGGCTTACTCAGCAGCGAGTCTTTGTTGTTCAGCAGCGATTCTTTCTTGTTCAGCAGCGAGTCTTTGCTGTTCAGCTTACTCGGCAGCGATTCTTTGCTGTTCAGCTTACTCAGCAGCGAGTCTTTCTTGTTCGGCTTGTTCAGCAGCGAGTCTTTGTTGTTCAGCCGCGATTCTTTCTTGTTCGGCTTGTTCAGCAGCGAGTCTTTGTTGTTCAGCAGCGATTCTTTCTTGTTCAGCTTATTCAGCAGCGAGTCTTTCTTGTTCAGCAGCGAGTCTTTGTTGTTCAGCTTGTTCAGCAGCGAGTCTTTGTTGTTCAGCTTGTTCAGCAGCGAGTCTTTGTTGTTCAGCTTGTTCAGCAGCGAGTCTTTGTTGTTCAGCTTGTTCAGCAGCGAGTCTTTGTTGTTCAGCTTGTTCAGCAGCGAGTCTTTACTTTTCTTATTCTTCAAGTAGTTTTTGCTTTTCTGCTTTCATTTCCTCAGCCAACTAGTCGATGTCTATTTCCTTCTTGGGAACGAAAACTGGAGCCGGTTCTTGGAACAGATTCTGAATTTGAGCTGGGGGAGCACTGGCGAACATGTCACCGAAGGGGTCAAAATCGTTTTTATTCTGGGCCGGAATTGTCTGAGTGGTGTTCAAAGAGGGTGATTTAATGGGAGCTCCGAGGAGGTCGTCGAAGGGGTCGAAGGCTGCAACCGGTTGTGATGGTAGGTTGAGCGAGGGGGATTTGATCGGTTTCACATCCATAAAATCGGCGAATGGGTCAAAATCGGTCATGGGGCTCGTTACGGCTTTTTGCTTTGGAGGGCTCACTTGAGTGGATGGGGAGAACATGTCGCCGAGCCAGTCATCTATGGCTGGAGCTGGTGCTGGTATGGGTTTAGGGGCTTTGTAGCGGACGCTTGCGATCTCGCTCTGGACGTCGTTAAGCTCGTGCAACTCCTCAGTTGATAATTTGAATAGATTTGTGTTCTGGGCTATGACGAAGATGATCAAGCACAAATCGTGCTGACAAAAGGGAGAAGCAACATCGCTTGTAAGATCCTGTGGATCAAAGAGACTATTCTCATCGAAACCAAGACTTATCAAAAACTTACGACACTGTGATAAATTGTCCAAATAATGGTACGTCTAGGCGGTTTGCGAAATCTTGATCACATTTGGCTGAATTTTATTACACAAGTTTCCTAGCAAAACCCCAGATTTCACCAGATCAATGAAACTTTGATCCATGTCTATTTCCGGAAATATTTATTTCAAACATTTTTTAGCAATTTGTTTTTCTTGCTCTAACTCTGATTATTATCGTTCTTTTCTTAGTATAGTTGCACTGTGCAATTAGGATTACCAAGACATTAAGTTGAAGCGGAAATAAATAGAACCCAATCAAACTTTTATGTATGAAATCATCATTTTCCCACCACAATAATGAAAATAAAGCACTATTTACTAATATCGGCTCCAATCATCATCATTTTATCATTACTAGTATCGCTTGAGTGTATTGAAACATCCTCTCCATTATATCTAGCTAGCTAAGACGCAACACAAAAAATTTAATTAGCTGGTATGGATTTATTGTACAAATAAACTGACTTTGATTATAAAATTCTCAGAAATGAAAAGCACTGTTAAGCATTATATTATTTGAAAGAAAATGATGTTGAATACACATGTTATTATTTTAATATTAGTGAAACAGCCTGTACAGATTTACCTATGAAATATACAGGTGAAATCATAAAATTTGTGAAAACGACACCATATAAACAAAATCTCCTAGTTTAATCTAACTGCATGATTGTACCAACCGCAGATTATATTTCAAATTCTTTTTATTTTTCAGGAATGATAGAATTTGGAGTTCTCTTCTTGGCCTTATCATTGAGTATAATCACAACTTTAATAATTGTTTGTTTTTGTTGGTTAGATCAGGAAAGATTTGAAAATAGTGCTTTTACTAGTATCAGGTGAATTTCATTTGTATCAATATGTTATTTTGTAGTTATTAATTAGAATAATGTAACATTACTACATTATATCACAAAAGTATCGTGTATCAGTGCATCAATAGCTGAATCCGAAACTACTTTAAATTTCATTTTGCTGCTGATTATTTTGTAAAGTTTGATTATTTAATAGAAAAAGATAGAGATAGTATGGTCGTATAGCACAGTATAGTGTAATATTTTCGTATTATTTCTAAATCAATATTTCTATATTTTTTGAGAGTTAGAAGCCGATTATAATTAAATTACGAATATAGTAATTGTAATCCCGTTATATAATAGTAATTTCAATTTTATTATATCATTTAAAGCAAGTTTATAATTTTTTCGTAATCACTTACAGCATCCTTTCTTTTATTTCGGTTCCAGACACACTTCAACGATTTCTTCTTACCTAAGTATTTCTTTCTTCTCCTCCCAGTTTATTTGCATCAGCTGAATCCGAAAGATAATTTAAAATTCATTTTTCTGATTGTAAGATTATTTTTGTATGATAATTAAAATGAAAAAGATAGAGAAGTATCAATATATATCTTTTATTATAGTTAGTTTATTATTTCTAAATCAATATTTCTATAATTTTTGATTATTGATAATTTTGGAGAGTTAGAAGCCGATTATAATTAAACTACGAATATAGTAATTGTTATTCCGTTATATAATAGTAAAACCATTTTATTATATCATTAACTCTTATGAACCCTGATATGCAAAATTTTGCCTATATTTGATATATTATAAATGTTTATAATACTATTATTATATTACATACATGCTGTTAGGACTTTGGAGAAACAAATCTATCTCCACCAAACAATTTGAATTTCATTTCATATAATATTTTTAATAATATGTTAATTACATATAAATTAAGCTATTATAACATTACCACACCAATAACATGTTTCATACTGCCATATAATCTGAAAGTGTTCGAATATTAGTAAAAGCATCATAATGATCAGGTAAACTCAAATGCCACATGAGATTTAATTTTCAAAAGAACTGTAATCTTCAAGAGCCTTGTCACCACAACCACTAATACTCGTCTTCAAAAACACAAGGAAAGTAATTCAATAAATTTTCGTATGGTACGCTACAGTATCCTCTGTAACTTTTGAGTGATAATTTTTTGATTTATAACATTATTAAAAAATCAAATTTAGAAATTTACTCATTTTTTCGTTATTTTTTGGCCTCGCATTTCAGAACCGTACGTGGGATATGAAAGCGGTTTTGCCTCAAGTCCTAGGTATCTGGAATTAGCTTAATTTACAAAAATTAGAGTTATCTAACGACGCTTTCAATTTTTGACCACCCCCTCTGGGTCGAAAAGAGTTAAAAGCAAGTTTATAGTCACTTACAGCATCCTTTCTTTTATTTCGGTTCCAGACACACTTCAACGATTTCTTCTTACGTTAGTGTTTCTTTCTTCTCCTCCCACTCTATTTGCATCAGCTCGTGTATCCCTGTCCCCGTTAGCGCACTGCACTGCATATATTTATCCGCTTTCAACTCTAATACTTCTTCTATACTTATCTTACTCTCTAAATCTGCCATGTTTCCAACGGCTATAATCTCAGCATCTGAGTTGTCCCTGATGAATTGGAGCCATTTTTTGGCTCCAAAGTAACTTTCGCGCTCGTTCACTGAGTAAACGAGGAGAACGGTGTCCGCGTTCCTCACATATTGTTGCGAAATGGACTTAAAACGCTCCATTCCGGCCGTGTCATTAATTATAAGGTCAACATTAATTAACTGTCCAAGTTTGTTCTTTGAGGTGAACGTGACGTGATTCTGCTCAAGATTTAGAGTGGGCTGGATTTTGTCGATTGATTGATTCAGGAGGCGCTTGCAAATGGTTGATTTACCCGTTGAGGAGTCGCCGATGAGCACTAATTTGTGCTTTACGGTTGGGATCTGGGGTTATGGGGACACTTGTATTATGGGCTGAGGTAATGGATCTTGGTGTAATTCATGTTATTATATTTCTGGTTGTGGGGGCTATTCTTATTGTGGTTCTTGAATTTTTTGTTCGTTTTAGTGTTCTATATAATCTGGTTCCATTATTTGTTGTTTTTAGGATATTTCTTCTTGTTCTATTTCTACTTCTTGTTGTGGCTCTTCTACTTGTTAATTCTGTGAAATTTCTTCTTTTTGCTGTTCAATTTCTATTTATGGTTGATCATCTATTTGTGGTTCACATTCTTGATATTGTTATTCTTCTTCCATCACTTGTTGTTCAGGAATTTCTTCTAGCTTATATTATTATTGTTGCTATTCTTGATATTCATATTTCTGTTCACTTTCAATTAGCTCATGAGTATTCCCAAATTATTCAATATCATTTTGTTCTTGAATTTAGTCAACAGTAATATGTTATGCAACGATCGGCTCGGAGGCGACGAACTGGGTGGAATCCGCAGACAGAAGCGCGTTCTGCTGCGTGGTGAAGGGGTTCAGCGAGTCGTTGTCCTGGAAGGGCTCGATGGCCTCGATCAGCAGGTTGATCGTGGAGTTGTTGTCGATGCACTCCAAGGCCTCGACGTCTTCAGCGGAAAGGTTGAAGATGTGCGTCTTGGCTTCTATCGCGAATATCAGCAGCGCCACCAAGTGCAGCGCATACTTCGGCTCCGGCTTCAGTAAGTCCTACGGATCGAAGATTTGTGTTTCCTTGAGGCCGAACTCCAGCAGGCGTCGCTTTACCTGCGCCAAGTTCTCGAGGTGATACATGTTGTGGTTTTTTTCCTGGATAATGATCTGCTTCGAACTTAACATGTTGCACAACTTGGCCAAGAGCACACCGCTCTTTATCATTTCGTGCAAAGACTGGTCCGGGCTCTGGTCTGGAAACTTTGACAATAACATAATTCTTGCAATATCACATTCTTCGTTTTATTTTAATTCTTAGGTTACTCTTCTTGTTATTGTTGTACTTCCAAGATGAGACATATGAAGTGAACATTTATACTCATTATTAATACAAGTTAAAATTAATATTAGTTAAAAATAGAAATAAATATTTTAAGAATGAAAATATTTTATCTAAACTTGATTAGATATATTGTAATTTTGCCTAAAATACATAAAATCTTTTATAAAGCTTGATATATTCAAGCTTTTCAATTACATGTAATATAATTTGAATACACAGAGATAAACTTGATCACTTGCAGCACCCTTTCTTTTCTTTAGCTTCTGTTGAAATTTCCATTACATGGTCCGTTTCTTATTTATCTTTCCATTCTAATTGGAGCAGTTCTGCAATTCCTTCACCAGTGAGTGCTGAGCATTACATATATTTATCGGCACCTATTTCTTCTACTTATTTCTAACTAATTTTTGTTTCTATTTCAGATTTGTTACCAACAGCTATAACTTAAGCATTCTCATTGTTATTTTTAATAAACTAGAGCCATTATTTGGCTCCAGAAATGGTTTACAACTCATTCACTGAGTAAACCAGTAGAATAACGTCAGCGTTCCTAACATATTGCTGTGAAATTGATCTGAAGCGTTCCATACCTGCAGTGTCCTAAATAACCAGATCCACGTTGATCAACTTTCCAGTTTCAGTTTTTGCACTGAATTTGAGATTATGTTGCTCTAAATTAACAGTAGCACTAATTTTATCAATACCCTAGTTCATTAAGCGCCTGCATATAGAAGATTTACCAGTTGAAGAATCACCAATGAGAACAAGCTTGTACCGAACGGTTGGAATCTCAACTGAAGGAGATGGTAGGCGAATCGGGTGAACAACAGGATACTGAGAAAGAAGTAAATCAGGGCTCTTGTATTAAGGTAATGGTTTGGTAACTATTGGCTGTGCTATGAGCTAAAGCGGCTCGGAGGCGACGAACTGGGTGGAATCCGCAGACAGAAGCGCGTTCTGCTGCGTGGTGAAGGGGTTCAGCGAGTCGTTGTCCTGGAAGGGCTCGATGGCCTCGATCAGCAGGTTGATCGTGGAGTTGTTGTCGATGCACTCCAAGGCCTCGACGTCTTCAGCGGAAAGGTTGAAGATGTGCGTCTTGGCTTCTATCGCGAATATCAGCAGCGCCACCAAGTGCAGCGCATACTTCGGCTCCGGCTTCAGTAAGTCCTACGGATCGAAGATTTGTGTTTCCTTGAGGCCGAACTCCAGCAGGCGTCGCTTTACCTGCGCCAAGTTCTCGAGGTGATACATGTTGTGGTTTTTTTCCTGGATAATGATCTGCTTCGAACTTAACATGTTGCACAACTTGGCCAAGAGCACACCGCTCTTTATCATTTCGTGCAAAGACTGGTCCGGGCTCTGGTCTGGAAACTTTGACAATAACATTCTTTTAGCGAGGTCATTCTCTTCTTCTGCTTAAAGCAATTTATTTTGATTTCGAATAATTGTTTTGCTTCCAAGATGAGACATAGATTATGAAGTGGATTATATACAATATATTCGACATAAATATATTAAACAAATTATATAATAATTTCAACCCAATCAGATATATTGAAATAATATTGAGATTTGTCGTTCAATTGGTTGTAGGTAGCGTTTTATCTCTGTTTATAAAGTCCTATCAACACTCACTACTAAACGCTAAATTTGAGAGCTAAAAAATGAAAAGAAAGATCCTTAAACTGTCTACCACAATGATAAATGTTTAACTTTTTATCGGATATATGTACAAAAATTATCATTCTTTAATACTTGTCATTCTTTAAAACTTATTACTATAGTTGTAAGTGGGGAGTTGATGTACTAATTTAAATAAAGTGTCAACTAATGATGTGGACAAATACAATTTATTTAAACTAAAAAATAAATTAATTGTTTAATATTATTATTCACTTCAGTTATGCAATAAATATATTTGAATCATTTAACACCGCTACCGTATTTAGGGAAGAAACTCAAGTCAACTGAGATAAAATTTTAACGCAAGAATATTTGTTCAAATAAATAAAAGATCTTGATGCAAATAAGTAATTTAAGCAATAATTCTCTTAGCAAAGATATTTATAAAGGTGTTGAACAGGAGACTTAATAGTAATCTCCATTGAAAAAATATCAATCTTTAAGTTCTTTAGAGCCCAAGCCAACTCCTATTGCAAAGCATTCATAATTATAAAATGTTACAACAAAGAGGAGTAATAGCATAGATTTGAAGTCATAAATAATTAAAACCACTGAAAATTAAATGATAGTAAACCAGAAAGCTTTTAAAATTCAGAGAATCATAACAAGTTGGGAGCATTTGAATGGAAAAGTACTGCATAAAATAAACAGTTCGTCTGATGAAATGCAATGAAATCAAAATAATGTTTCACTATACTGCTTTCTTGAATGCTTTCATGAAATCTCCTATATTTTTGGATATTTGTGGTGATTGGATTTATTGTTCAGCTGGTTGGTGGGCTGCTGGTGGTGTGTAGTTTTGGAATAGGGTTGTGATTTGTTGTTTTTGGAGTTGTATTTCAATTTTTTGGTCTTCGTTCTGCTAGCTGAGTTGTTTATTTTGTTCTTGTAGCATTTGAATTTGTTTTTGCGTTTCGTCTGGTGTTTCTTCAAGTTTTTTGTTTATTTCTTGTTATTGTTACAAATATTCTTGTAATTATTTCGTTTGTTCCTCCAGTTGAGCAACTTTTGCTTCCACTTCTTTGTTCTTTTCGCTGAGTGTTTCATTTTATTAGCTGAGTCTAACATTTTGTTCGCTGACTTTGAAGAGATTTCCTTCCAGTTCTTGTTATTAAAACAGTAATTGAGTTAAACGGGTGGTCAAATCTTGATTTGCTGAGAACTGCCCGATTTTAGTTTCCTCCAGTTCCTCGTTCTTCTTTTACAATGCTTGAATCTGTTCTTCCAGATTCGTTTGGTTATTGGTGAGCGAATCCACTTAGTTTTGGAGGTTCAGGATTTGGTCCTTGAGGTGTTCTTGTTGCGTTTGTGACTCCTCCAGCTCAAGTTGTTTTTGGTTTTTCTCATTTTGAATTAGTTCTTGAGCGCCCTTGAGGATCGCGCGCAGCTCCTCCGTTTCAATGTTCTGCTTTTCGAGGACCTCGTTCTTCTCATTCAATTGTTGTTAAAGTTGATTATTTAATTCAGATTGTTCTTGGATTTGTTTTTACTGCGATTCGGAATCTAATTTTAGGGACTGGATTAATGTTTCAAGGCCGAAGACCTGGTCCATGCGCTCCTTCTTAAGGACCTCGTATGAACGCATTTGAAGGTCCAGTGTGGTTTAGAGTTCTTTAAGCTGATTTGAAAGTGAAGCGTTTGATAATTTTAAGGCCTCGCTCTCTTAATAGACCTTCGTGATTTTTGCCTCGTCAACCAATTCAAACTTCTTCTGCATCTGCTCGAACACACAACGCAATTGTTGCAGTTCCTCAGCACAATTACCGGATTTTGACTGCTGAATGTTGAAAACACGGCATAAATCAATTATATCGCACTACAACAGAGAAGATTGCTTCACAGCCTCCGTGTAATCGGCTGTAAGCTGCTTTATCTGTCCAGAAAGATTTTTCTCCAACGTTTGCGATATTACAAACAATATATCAAGTGTTTAAACAAAGGTGCCAAGAATGGTTTCTTGATCAATATTTACTTTGTTATTTTACACATCTACAGAAGCCTTCAACATCTTGTGGAAAGTTTTGTTAAACACATTTTCGGATTACGCCATCACAGCATTTTCTGTTAATAGTTTATATTGCTTTTCATATTAACTCATTTTGTGGATTGAAAATATAACCAATCAAGCTGGAATTGTATTTATATAACCGATAATATAATAATTTCATATTTCATTTTCTTTTGATGATGAATTTTGTATTTCATTTATTTCAAGATATATAACTGGAAACACGCGTTTAACTGAAAATATAATAAAAAATAGCCTAAATAAAGGATTGTAATAACTAGGGCCGGTATTTTATTCCTCTTTATTCTCGTTTCTACATTTATAGTAAAATTAAAGATTATTAATTATTAATAACTCACTTAACTATAATCATATCAACGATAACAAATACTACCACGTTATTTACAATATTGTGAATAGTAAATTATTAACTAAAGTTCATTACAAACGGTTGGGACTTGCCATTTATTTCATTTTGATAGTTACAATTTTACTTCCTATAAAGTTTTCTGTGTTATATATCAACTCATTAACAGTATTACCTACAGTATAAATTGCAGAATTTATATTATGTTTAAGTTGAGGTAATGAACAGAGCTGCTTCGAAGATGATAATTCATGACTTGTCTTTCGTACTTATTGTGGTAGGCCGTCTTTAAACTTACGGGTTGGCGTACGATTGTATATATTATTTATAATCAAGCTATTCATTCGATGGAGTGAAATTGTGCAAAAATGTTGATTAATATTCATTAGTAAGTCATTCATCTAAACAAATATATTTTTAGTCTAGTTCAGTTTAATCCGAATTCAAGCAGAATGAATCTAATTTGTTCACCATTTGAGTTGTTTTCCGTTGATCATGTAGAATTTGCGTTCTAGTTTTTCGTCCTTTTCTTGTATGGCTGCTTCTATTCTGAGTCTTTCTTTTAGTTTTTCGTATTCTTCGGTGTCTGCGATTGAGTTGGTGAGTTTTGTGCGTCTTGGCTGCACAACTATTTTTTCAATCTTGGTTTTGTGTTTGATCTGGACGTTGCTGAGTATGACTTGCGCGTTCCGGTGTATTTCCTCTTTCGTGTCAGTCTCCTGCAGCTCCAGCGTGTCGTATTTCTTTTTGAGCGCTCCTTGGTAGAATGTGACTGGGAAATCTCCGTTTCGCAGGGCGATGCTGCACGTGCGCCTGTGCTCGAGCACGTTTGGAAGTTCCGCTTTTACGTGGAAATGACTTTTCGGGTTCAAATTCGGGAGCTTTTGCGTTGTTATTCGCATTTTAAGGCTCTCCTGTTTTAACGGGTTGTGGGCGGCAACGGCAGTTTTCGTTCCGAAGTAAACGGAGTAATAGTTGTTCATTGGGTGTGGAAACGGATTATATATTATTTTTAAAGTTGGTGAATGGGGTTATAAGTTTATAGAAATTGAAAATACAATGACTCACTTAACTGTAATCTTATTCCATCATTATCTCATAAATCATGATAATACACTAATCCAAACTTAGTTACACAATTAATCTCAATATCATAACTCATCTTCAAGGCAATTCAGAACATTTTACAACATGATTCTCATAAAGTGAAAATAAATATAATGATAAAGGCACATATAAATGCATCACAAAGTAAATTACGTTTATAATGGTCATTATTTTTCTCATAAATCTCCTCAGAATTTCTGTTAATTCTTCCGAACGAATTGAGTTTGTTCTGGAGATCTAATTTTAACTATTTGTTGATAATAGTTTATTTTGGTTGAGGGGAACTGCGTGTTGGCTATATTGTGTTGGCTATATAACTATATTTAAGTGACTGTGAAAACATAACAAAAATATAACATAAAAACATTAAATCTAGATTTTGATGATAAAAACTTGAGCGAATTGTTATTAGTTTATCTATTTCTAATTCTAACTGCTTTTATTATCTATAATCTAGTTGTAGTATGTGAGTGTAGTGTAGATTATTGGATAATAATATTATTATGAATATAGTTGTGATATTGTTATATATCATAGATTACTTCAAAAACAATAACCACTTCAAATGACATACATTGATTATGATGCTTGCTTTGCTAATTGCTATAATGGTATTTGTTAGATAGTATCTAATAATTAGAATCAAATAGAATACATTTGTAAGGCAAAGTCTCAGTATTCCCTGTTTTGGTGGTTTTTGATACTTCCACTTTGTGAACCAATAATATTCGCTTTAATATATTTCTGCTGTTGTTATGGTCAAAGAGAGAAAAATGAATAAAATATTTAAGTGTAAGTTGGCACTGCCATCGTTCCCGCTCAAAACCAACACTTGAATGGTCCTACTAAAGTGAACCAGAACGTTTCTGTCGTTCCATAAGGGCAATAAGTAACTTTACCAAACGGTCAAGTAGGCGTTTTCGTTTCGTAACCCTAACCAATCAATTAATAATAACAATACAGTTATGGGAGGTGGAATTGCTTTTTCTTGTTTACTATGTGAGTAATTATATATTAAAATATTTTGCCACTTCTAATGCGGATGACAAATTCCAATAAATAATCTCAAGTTGGAGATTATTCATGAACTACTCATTAACACAAGAGGGCCAAAAATATGATTTCGATCGTATTAGACCATAATCGACTATTCAAAGTCGGTATTTAATATTCCAAAAAGGAAAAATAGAAATTACCACATGCAATAAAAGGACGGCAATGACAAAAATAAACGCGGTAGAAGATGTTTAGGGAAGGTCAACTAATTCACTTAACAAACTTAGGCAGTTCTGAAGCGTTTGTATTCTCTTCATTTCTGGGTCCAACGGATGAATTCATAAAATATTGTACCAATCTGAACTAGTTATATCACTTGTTTAAGATGTCCCTGTGTAATTTCTACGTTTTAGTCAACAAAACTAATTTATGAAAGATTTTATCTCGAAAATATATGGTAGTTAAGCCTGATTGGAGAAAAGAATAAGAGGATCCAATGATTGGTATACGGACGCAATATGTAATTTATAACTAGTAGCGCAAGTACTGGACCTACAGAGGACCTCCATGTTCATCTTCACCTGGGTCAATCTAAACGATTTTAGGTATTTCTTAATCACGAATAACAATGGGGGACTTTTTCTTTCAATCTCAACCGGGAGCTCAAGATGAAGTATTGGTACTTCGCTTAATTAGAATTATAATTCAGGTAGTTACAGTCGCTTTCATTCTCAATATTCAAATAATGAATGCATTTTTGTTTCTTGAAGAATGGAATCAAGTGGGTTAGTCGGGCCCAGCATTAAATAATATATTGATGCTACTCTAAAACAACAGTTATTTTACTTATGATCTTCCACTTCCATTTCATAATGAGAAATCAATTTTCTTGATTGTTAAATTATACAACGTTAGGTAAAGTTGAAACTTATTATTGAAGTATATACAGAGTTATATACGTTAATTATTGTAGCACAGCTATCCAAGGCTCAACCAGGCCTTGATGTGATTGAAGCACTTTACAAATCAATAGTAAATAGAGTTAATGAGTGTATTGATGAGGAGGGAGAACACACTCATTATTGAGCCGGGCAGTGATATAAGTAAGATTCAAATAATAAACTTCATTCTTCTTCCTAATTCAAAAAAGCATTTCGAGGGCCCACCACTGTATCAATAACAAATGTAATAGATCTAGGATGATAAACAAGTGGTATAAATGCCGAATCTGGTGTAATGATTGCATTTTAATTCATTTTAACATTATTATATAGACTTCAAATGAATGAACCAACTACTGAACCAATTACAAAGATTAGCGAGTTTAGTGTTTGTTTCACATGATCTTATACTTAAAACTTTAACTGAAGTATTGTAAAGTGAGTCGTTTTATCATCATTCAAAGAAGAATGATAATATGATGAACATGAGTTATACAAGTAATCCTCATAATTTAATAAGTATGACTCTAATATCAAATTTAGTTTACTTTAGTTTACATGAAATCAATCAACTCTTTTATATCATCTACATAATCAATAGTTCAATCTATAATTATTTAACTCACAATTTACCACTTCATAAATGAGTGAAATTAAAAGAAGTAAGACAGCAGATAGAATTAAGAAAAGAACTGAATAGGTTATGATTGAATCCGAAATATGTAAGCACTTAATATCGCAAATATTCCCAGAAATAGATAACTCATTATCTTACATGGATATTATAAAATCAGGAGTATATTTGGCTCAAATTTGTAATAAGATAAGTCCTGATGCAATCAAGATTTCCTATATTCAGCAGCCTTTTCACTATTTATCCAATTTGAGTTAGGTTCGTAACTTTTTATTGAAACTTAAAGTAGACGAGAGCCAGTTATTTGTTCCACAGGACGTGGTTTAGTAAAGAGCGTCGATTTAAACAGTGACTGCAGTTAACACGGTCATGCTCGTGGTTGAGCGATATACAAATCTTTGTTCGCTCAGTAATAAGGACAAAATGATGCTTCACGGCTCTGAATCCCTTAAACTGGTGAACTCTGTTGACCTGCAAGTTCCAGAGGAGTTGTAAAAACCACTTGAGTTCATGCCTCTCGGTTCGCTTGAAAGGTGCAAGTCTTTAGCTGAGTCAAAGTTCAACACCCAGGACGATTATCAGGAGCTACTACCAGTTTTAGATAATGAGCACTAAAATCAACTCGGATAAGTGCAGAAAATTAAAGAAGACAACACTGAATCTCTTGATAAGCAAGCAAAAACACACACAGAGGAAACTCCTCTAATAAATAACGCTGATGTACAAGATATACTGCCCACTGAGGAGCAAGTTACTCAATACACCGAGGAACAACCTGAAAGTCCACAACTCCCATTCTAGCCCATCCGTTTCACTCCAATTGACCCAAAGTTGAAGACCTTCAAGTACAAGCTGGTAATCCTCGGCGATTCTGGAACCGGCAAATCCTGCATCTGTAAGCGCCTGACCGGCTACGAAAAAGAACCCCACTGTCAGTCAACTATTTCAATTGAGAACCACTACGTTCAGTTTTAAGCAGCCACCGAAGCCGGCCAGAGGATAAACGTAGACCTGAATATATAGGACACAGCCGGAATGGAGCGGTTCAGGTCAATTTCGACTCAGTACGTGCGAACCGCCGACGTCATCCTCCTCGTTTTCGCCCACGACGACATAAAGAGTTTGCAAAACCTTAAGGAGTGGCTAAGGTTCGCCCGCGAAAACAACCAGAACGCGCGTATAATTCTCATCGGAAACAAGGCAGATCAAAAGAGGAGCATAAGCGCTGGAGTGGTTCAGGAATTCATAAAGACCTCCGGAATAGATATGTACGTTGAATGCTCCGCAAAGGTCGGATATGGAGTGGGAAGAGTGTACGATATCAAGTGGGCAGAGAAAGAGCAGACGGAGGTCATGTAGAAGTCGTCTGGGTGCTGCTGAGATTATTTATTTAAAACGATATTATAATAATATACTTATTTTAAGTCATTTCTCACTTTTACTTCGCATTTTATACTAGATTTTAATTCACCGTATTTTCAAATAATTAAATTTATGTTATTTCCATCTCCTTCCACAACAATATTAACACTATTCAAACTTCCTTTAACTTTACGTTTGTTTTGGCATTATGACACTTTCTTAGGTCGATTTTTAGACGGGACTGTAAATGTGATATTAATTGCCCCTTGTTCGTAACTGAACTTTTTATTTCTGGCTTTAAATATTGCTTTGTTACACATACGCATCAACTCTTTAAAAAATATGTTAATTTGTTCAAACTCAGGACCTTCCATCAGAGATTGTAGTAACCCGATCACATCAACTTTTTCAGTTGTATGAATACAACTTCCGTAATCAGATAACATTTCTATTGCTGCAAATGCATCTTACCAAGTTTAAACGGCTCGACTTTGATAAGCGACGTCTTTCACTTTGACGTGTTCACTTTTCTCAAGTTCGTATAATTCGGCTTTCAGCTCTTACGTATTCAACTACTGAGCTTTCGAGTTGTTCTTTTTGTCCGACTATTTAATTTAGTTCTGAAGTTTCTTAGAAGTGCTTTGAATAATGAGTTAAGCTATCAATTATTTGTTCACAGGTTTCTGAGTTACCATCTAGCTCCACAAACTGTCGATCTCGGTGAACTCTTTCACTCCCATCTCTTTGCACTTCGCGATGCAATTTTGGCAATCGCTGAGTATCGAAAAGATGACACTGGCTCTGACCTTTTTGTCTGCTATTTGATTGTCAAAGACCATCTCCTGCATAGCTGTTTTCAGAGTGCTGTCTCTGAGATGCAGCTTCGCATCGCCGTTGTGATAGCATACTTTCGTGCAAATCAATTTTACTAACGGATCGGCAAAGTGGTTACTTCCCACCATAAATTTTAAGAATTCTAAGTTGATCTCGTTTAGATATTAAATATTATAATCTTTTCTTTTCTTATATTCAGCAAGTGTATTTAACGCTTAGTCGATCCAGGGTCTAACTGCCTTACTTCTGGCTTGAGCCAGCTTGATGGCAGCAGCTTGCATTGTGGCTTTCTGTGGCTGGTTAAGATCGAGATGTTTCAGAACTTGGTGCAGATCCGCGCACGTGAAGTTCAAATTGTGTTCGAGCTGCACGTTTTTAAACATCTGCAAAACAGCCTGAACGTTACAATTCTCATTAAGATGTTATATCAACAATAACATATTTTAGTCCGTGTCTTCACACGCTGTCAAAACGGCGTGCGAGCACCTCATCAGACTTCTTCCATTTTGTGGTACTTGTTTGAGTATAGTCAGCAGCACTTCACTTGAAGAGCCTGTCACGATGTGTTAACAAGGAGCAGTTATAACGATCATGATAACCTTGAAAAAATTACCAAACGCTTGTTAGTCAACTAAACTCAAATCGGCCACTAAGCATTAGATCTCATCCCAATATATTACATAATAACACTGAGCTTTTTCTAGCATGTTTTAAATGGCTGCAATTACTTTATAAGAATAGTTAGCATTATTAACTTCGGCTATTTACTATGGAGTTTAATATATGTGATTTGATATTTGAATATAGATCCATTGAATCCTTGTCAAAAATAATGTTGTCTAATCAACAACATCGTCTTTTTAAGGACATTGCAAGCAATCCAAAGATATTATTCTTGTTATGTTTTGACAAAAATCAGGATCAGGTCGATATTACTTTGGACGAAGATATTTTACGAAGTATGTCATAAATATGGACACTAAATATAGCGTGATAGTTTTACCTGATTTTGGTCCACCCAATATATACAGAACGTCAAAGCTCTAGTATGCAAATCCTTAAATGTGAGACCGAGCAAACTCTGTAACTGTATTCCAGTGCATCCTCCAGCCTATGTAAGGTATTACTTTATCACCAACCATCAAACTAATACTTCTAGAATCAAAAGAAGATATTTAATTTGGAAATGACTCGGATTCAGGGTGACTTAGTACATTGTAAATGTGAAAGTATTTATATACAATTGCCTGGGCCATAATATCTCTAATTCCAAAAAATTCTGAAACGTATTACTCAGACTTATTCAACAACACATGAAATTCAATTTTCTCATTAAATTTACTTTGCATTAATTTGACCAAATAATCATACCATCGATTATCAATGCATTTAAATAATTATTGTTAGAACTACTCCATGCTATTTAACTCATTTGGCGATATTGGATATTATTTCGTAACATATGCAATATTTTCAAACGGATTGAGCTCTGATATTGCCTGGAAGATAATTTCAATATCTTCACTGTGTATTAAATTACTTTCAATGTCAAGAAGCTGGAACAAGTTATCAATATCGAAACATTCCGGGTTCTGACGAAGCTTACTTACGAACATTTATGCGATCACTTCGTCAAAGTGGATCTTACTCACTGTTGTGTTTGTTTCGTCACTGATGTCTTATGTCAAATTCATCATGTCGCGAACTTGCGCGTTGTCTTGCAGCTAGCTTACGAATATTTAGAGTGCTTCTTAATTCTTAGCAGTGATCAGTTGTTGAAATTCAATCTGTTTTGGACTCAACACTAACTTGGTTGACATTCTTTAACGGTGAGTGAAAATAACATGACAAGTAAATTAGTTTTAATCTGGAAATATTTACATATTTACCACTTTAATATTATTACAATTTATATGTCATAAAATCAAACACACACTCTGCTTCATATTTTAACTAACTAATAGTATTAAGTAAAACATTCCATTGAAAACAAAATATAAATTTAAAAGTCACTTCCACTGTATTCTGTCGAGTCTGCATCCGGTTTCAATGAGTTCAACAGTGAAAATTACACTAACACACCTACGCATTTAATTTATATATATTTAGTACCGCTTCATTTGTGCATTAATAATTTTTGAATTTTGAGTTTTGTTTAACATAAATAAATATTAAAATACTAATAATACAAATAATACTGAAATAATAAGCATGAGAAAAACGATAAGGCGAAACAAAAACCAAAATGTCAAAAATAGTTGGGAGAATGCTGTGGATAGACCAAATCATCGTAAACGCATCGTTATTAACATAAATACACTTGTAGGCGCGTCCAACATATTGTGGACAAATTTATTACATTCATATTTTGAATTTTGATTTTTCTAACATGATCAACCGCAAATGATTTGCAATATGATGAAGAAACTTACTTCCCAGATATACTAACTAACTAATAGTATTAAGTTGAAACATTCTATTGAAAACTAACTATCAGTAATTACATCTTTCTTGCTCCTTCTGATGACGTCGTCATCGTCGATGGACGCTTCAAAATCCGTTATTTTCTCGAACAGTTTTCAAAAAATATAAATAACGAATATGATCTTAAAAGTTATCAATCCTACTCAAACTGCTAAATAGATTTTTGCTCTGTGAAAAAGGTTAAAAGCTTTGTATAGAGGCAAAAATCGATGGCGTACACCCCTCTATTATGATGTAACTATTAGTTAAATTGATTTTGATAAGTAGAAATTTACAAACATGTTAAAGCGAACATATTCATTTTTTCGTAACTTTACCACTCTACTCCTTTCTAAATCACTTTTAAATACAACATATTTTAATCATTTATACAAACTGCAGCTGAAGGCGTGGACTCAAGTTGAAATATTATATATCAGATAGTGTTAATAACAGAAATATTCAATTCAAAATTTATCAAATATTTTACTTTACTTGCTGCAAAAAGTAGTTATTGGAGCTCCACTCAAATATAATATTTAAAACACAAAGGTGGGATTTATATAAATACTTAATACTAATACTAAAATTTAATAGAAACCTGACAGCTCGTATTATTGTGTTCCAAATTACAAAATTAGTGTAAGCTTAATTATCACAACTACAACCGTCTAGGTAGAATTACGTATACAGTGAAATTATATTGCTTTATGTACCTCTATTTATAACTGGCAGTTTCAGCAGCGGCCTCTGATACGATTCCCAAATTATTGAAATTATTGATTTTCACAATTTGATTTTTTAGTAAATCACTAATTGACTCCAATTTATTAATAACGATATATCACTACTATACTATTATATCATATAACTATTAACCCCACTTGATTCTTCTGGAGCTCAAGAAATTCATTTTTAGTTGCAAAAATCAACTTTTGGAAAAATACAACAGTTTGGGAATCGTATCGGAGCGAACCAGAATGAATGTAATGGACAATTAGGAGTACCTAAGTCAACATATTTAAATAGTTATTGGCTTTCCCTGCTAGAAGGTTTAACTGCAATAATCAAAGTTAATTACATTTTAGAATTTTAACTACCATAACGAGAGCTGTTGGAATCTCTAAACTATATATTATTAGTTCATGAGACACCAAGTCTTCAGCGATTGCCTCATATAATACTACCAAAATATTAGCTGTTTTACTTACTTGAATTGGAGTAGAGTGGAAGTAATTAAATTTTATGGAAAATAATCTTTTAATCTATCCGTATATTACCACCTATCAAAGCTAGTCTAGCTATAATTTCAATACCGGTGCTGGGGTGTACGCCATCGATTTTTGCCTCTATATGTTGTCATTTTTGTTTTACGTTGCCAACTTGATAAATAGGTAGTCGAGTTATTTTATAATAATAATTATCACTTAAAAGAATATTTTGAGGATTTTACCTTTTGAGGATCTATGTTAGTAACCTACAATAATTTTGCGATCGTTTTAATGGGTATTTCATGAATTTCTTCAGGTGTTTCTTATTGATGCTATTATATGATTGCAATCTATTACTGTAATTCAGTTATACACTTTTACAAAGTTAAACAGCCACCTAAATACTTTTCTAAATTACTCATAAATAGTTTTTGATCAATTATAATATTGTGAGTATGCATATGACGAATTTTAACTAATATTTAATCTGCTGTTCCCCATATTTTTAACGATTACTTTTCTCGGTTAGACGTGTTTGACCATGTTTAAATTGCTAATTCTCTCTTTTACACTATATTTTTCAATTAAATGTCATCAGGTTATTGTTATAAATTACATTATTCTATTTTCAATTAATGTTGCAATGTAATAGTTGTTGATTCAATATAAAAAGCTTATTGGAACTCAAGTAAACCACGTTACTCTTATTTTGATAGTTATTTTAGATTATTATCTTTGATTTATTTAATCCAGCAATCGTTGATAGATTTATATGCTTCGCTTCTTTAATCAAGTTTAATAGTTAAATTCAAATCAGATATACATTTTCCTAATTTTGAAATTTCATAAATCGTAATATTGCTAAAAACTTATTATTATTCTATATTTTCTATTGGCATTGTCGAAACCAGTTCGGATAACGCTTGTGAAAGAGAACTATCTAAGAATTTATATTCTTTAGTTGTTTCATCATAGTGACATATTTTATTAATTAAATCACCGGGTTGTTACGTTGTTCCATTTATACAAGCAAATATTTCTTTAGTGGCTATAGATGGGGATGAAGACACACTTATAATCCAAGGTTTCGCAATGTTCCTTTTCCGCTCTAGTACTATATATACCGCTTTCTAAATTAGTAATGTAATCAGTGCAGTGTCTTGAATTTAATTTGTGCTGAGCTGATTACATTCCTATATAACTTAAGCCAAGTTGGCACACGATAATGATAATTATTGTGAAGTCATTGAATCCATTGCTAGTTAAAAATGGTTCTAAAATTTGCTTAAATTACTTAGTAATTATAGTTGCTTTTCATCATTAATTGTTGCTGTGATAATTGTTTGTTTACACTTAAGAACACTATAACCATTTACTGAAATAGCTTTAAGACTAATATATAAGGCCACACCTAGAGAAGCTGACATTAGATGTTGACAAGGCGAATTTTAAGCCACCATTATGTTTTTAAAAAATTATCCTAGTGCATATTCATCCTTTAATTCAACTTGTTGATTCTAATTGTTATCTTTTTTAAAATATAACTCTTAGACTTCATCCCATGTTATCACATAATAGCAATTCGCATTCACAAATAGATCTGCAATAGCTCCTAAAATTTAACTTGTTGTTTAATCATTTAGGATTTAAACACTATATTTAATAGAAGGTTGCATTTGCGTCGCGACATCTACATATATTCTTTTTAACTTGTCAATAAAATCATATGCACAATACTAAATACAATCGATTTACACAATTCTAGTAATATTTTAAGAAAATAGTTCATTTTCTCTTTAAGGACGAATCAAATTTACAAAGTTCATCATAAATATAGCAGATAAGTACATTGTTAGTGTTTTTCCAGATTTAGGCCCTCCTACAACACACAATAAATCTTTCATTTGGAAAGACTCACCATTGATATGAGTTTGTACAAATTAGATGATTGTTTTCCAATGAGTTTGCCAACCGACATAATTTGACATCTAACCAAATTATTTTTGGAACAGAACAGTATTATACATAAATGTATATAATTCACAAGATGTATTAAATTCAGACATTAAATCTGTTGGAATATTCGTTAAATTAGTTTCATTAGCTATTAAATTATCTATTTCATCTTAGTTAGGTTTAAATCCAATTTTTAACAATTCATTGAGCTTTTATTACATTGTTAAAGTAACAATATTTTTGTAATGTGAACCTATATTTATCTAAATTAATGCACAACTCTATTTATAGTGTTATAAATATTTATGTAAAAATTATTAGTCCAAATAGAAATCAATATAAGGCATTTTATCTTATATGTCTTCAATTTTGTAATCTAAAATATTTTCAAAGTCGACAAAAGGTTAATTATTTTAGTCTTAACCTTTATCAAATAATCTTGATAGCCTTCTTATTACTCTTGAAGAAACACATTTCTAAAAATTTTGTAAGAATTGTTACATAGACCAGTATGCTTTAGGAACTTCAGGTTAATTTTAATGGCGGCTCGAAAAGTAAACTTACGATAAAATGATGTGGTTATATGCTTATTTTTTAATCATAAATGATTTGAATTGTATGTAATAATATATTAAAAAATGGTTCTTATATTTTGCTTCTAAGTAAAGTTTGTAATTTCTACCTTATCATTAATTGGTGAATAATTAATTTTCATTTTGAAGTGTCTTTATTATATAATATAAAGGTTGTTAAATTATAGAAAATGGAAATCCAAAAATTGAAAATTGCTCAAACAAAGAAATCATTTACAAATTAACATTATTATACTAATTACGCCATAATATATTCAATATTTGTAAATTAAAATTACCACTTCCAATATAAAATGGCGCCATATTGATATCTCAATACATAACTCTAAAAACCATAACTTACTTAGAAATAATGATTTCAATACAGTTAATGATACAAATTTTGTGTCTTAAAACATAATTTAAATCGTTTAAATAACAAAATATGAAATTAAAAAATAGAAATATATAGGGAAACTACAGAGTGAAATGATCTGATAGCTCAGTAATCACTGTGTCAAGCTTTCATATTAATACAGTACAAAAACTACAAATGTAACTCCGTTAAGTCTCTCAATAAATAATTTTTATATAAATATGAAGCCTTAAAGTTAATGAAAATAATTGCATGTGTAATAAGTCAAGTTCAAAACAATAACAACTTTCTAGTTCCTTCACGTTTGTTTTGTCTTCTTTCCATTTTCTAGATCAAAATAACAAAAGTTGTTTCTATACGCCATTGATTGCCATTTAAGTATTTAATGTATTATGATATAACTAATACAAATGAAGTTATTTGTACATTTTGTATTTTTAAAGATAACAAATCATAAATATTTTCTAAGCTTGTATAATATTTTATATTTCTTTTATAGTGTCATACCATACTATTAAAATAAGTTGAAAACTATTCATTGTTAAAATTTTTCAAAAATATAATAAATATAAATACTAAATATTTTCACGACTACTTTAATGTGGTATTGTATTAAATGAATACATCCAAGTATATACGTCGTTTAGTTGTATTGATTTGAAAAATATTCTTTTGTTTCCTCAATATGGTAATGTATGTAATTGAGAATACAAAATATTTTTTAAAGTATGATATTATAATATTATTAATATATTTACATAATTAACATAATATCAATTTATTACTGTGAAATGATTTGGTCTTGTATAATTATTTGAATATTATATATTTTTGATTTTTGATAAAATGCGAAACTAATTGATCAGTCACAATATTATTATATAAACAAGTATAATATTGAGTTGTATTTAAATTACTTAGTGTAATTTTTCAGAGTTTGAAAATTGTACAATATTTTGAGTATAACATTATACCATCATAACTTGTTGTTAATCATTAAATAATATGATAAATCATTATAATATGAATTAATTTTATGTTTAATAAAGTTAAATTATAGATAATACCATGTTTGTGCCGTCTCGAGGAAGTGATATATATTTCATTTAAAGTAATACAGTCGGTCCAGCTTGAGAATGCACAAAATTTACGTAGAATAGTAGTGATGTCCTCATTTAATAAATAACTTCTTCGTATTGCTATATACTTATAACTATTACATTTTCCTCTTCACTCTCCTTATATCTTTACCACCTCAAATATGTGCTATTTTGCTGTATCACTATTACTTGGAATATGATAGTCTATATCTTCCAACATTTACAAGAAAGAGTTTTTGCATATTTTAGATTAATATACTATTTTAATATTTCGATTGAATTGAGAATTATTTCAAAAACACAAAAATGACCATTATAATGCATAGCTCAGATTGGAATGATATTTCAAATTTTTAATTATTACTACCTTCGATCACTAAATATATTAGAAGTTATTTGATATTTGCATTTTAGTATTTGAAATTATTGACATTTAAACAAAAATCAAATAATGACTTTAAAAACCGTAACATGGAATGAAATGAATAAATGTTTTAATAATACATTGCAAGTATAATGGTACATAGTTGCACCAATTTTGAAGAACACTGCTATCAGCATACAAATTTTGTACTTCGGACATAAATTTTAAATACAATTTCTAAATTTCGGAAACTTTTTTCACAAAAATTATTTAAATATTTTATATCATTGCATATTCGATATATACTATTATTTTATAAATTTAAAGTTCAATATTGTTATGAAATGAAAACAGTCAAAATATGGTAGAATTTGGCTTATGTAAGCACTAAGATTGATTAGAAGAAGATTACTCTGTTGTGTATATGCATATAATGTTAAACATTTACCATAATATTGTTATAGACGTACGACTACTATTAGTAAAGTTATATTGAAAACTTCATATTTTAATAATTTGAATTTTTGAAGTATATATCGCAGTTGTTGGAAACCTATTATAAACAATAGTCAATATAGATACAATAATTAGTTATACAGAACAAAAACTTTTTAGTCCTTTTATTCACAAAAAGTGCATTCTCAATCTAGACTGACTGTATAATAATTTAGGATTTTGATGTTGAAGTGGGAGTTAAAACTTCGAAACTTATATTCAAAAATCATAAATACATTAGTCATTAGTAATAGAGTAATACCTAGTTCTGGGTAGGTATCGCGGTTGGTAGTACAGAAACTGAATGATGCTTAAATTGTATTAAATTTACAAAATATTAATATCACGATAGCCTGGCTGTTAATTGTCACGATATAATAAATAAATAATATTGAATTACGGAGTACGCTATATATACAATACATACTTTCCCGGTCCAGCAGGTGGCTACAAATTTAAATTGCTTCCACTTCACTTAGTTATATTTTGTATCAAAAATCGAACAGAAATACACATACGACAAAAAGAAAAATTATTTTAATATAGATATAATAAACAAACTCATATTAATTTATTAGACCAATATTATTTTTATCATATTTATTTCGAGCCGCCATGTCTGAGTGAAATTTGGGCCGAAGAACGTCCCGCTGGTTCCGTTCAAGCGCTTGAAGGGGTAGTTTTAGCGCCCATTATTCGCTTTCGACCAGGCGGTTCTCAGGTGGTGTATATCGGACACCATCGGGTCCTGCTTATTGAAGAAAGACTGCGGAACGGTGTGCTCGCAATTTAAATCGGCGTTGCAGCCGGTGTCCATTGAATTGTACACGCAGGGCATCCTGGAACCGGAATAAACGCAGTACACGGCCTGATCGGTTGGGTCGTTACACGTAACTGTAAATTTCCTCACGCGCACGCTAATAACCGAGCGTTTTCTAACTCTTGCTGCTGTACTTCTATAGAAGCTAACGGAGCTCAAGCCCGAATTTTCCCGGATACAGAGGCTCTGACAAATGCAAGTTAACCAAAGTTAACATTGGAGTGGTTCATTTACCAATAAACACCGATATGCAACGATGTTTAATTGTGATAGTTAATAGTGATAGTTAATTAATTCTAGTACTCTTTTTCTCAGATCGTACATTGGAACAATCTTAATATGACAATCGTTATTTAAAACATTCGATGATTCATTTATAGTTGTTTTAGTGTTGGGAACGAATATGTTATAAATATAATACTTAATATTACATAATAGTCAGTCGACCTTCTTAAACAATATGAAATCTCATATTATAATAATAACAAACTAGTACTTGACAAACTATTTAGACACTGGTATGGGAAGTAAACATATATGTAATATTAATAATATTACGTATATATTCAGTGGCTTAGTTTGTATTCATTTACAATTTTAAAAGAAACAATAACTTTTAAGATTTCCTAAACAATATGAAATCTAACATTATAAATGAATATTTATCAGATTCACTTCATTAGTCAGCGTCAGAGTTCTGAATGAACTGCGCCCATATTTCAATCTTCGTGTTTACAGCTCTAATCTGCTCGTTTATGTTTAAGTTAACGCATTCTCTATAGCGAGTCATTGACTCTCTGAACTTTGAGACCCTGTTTTCAGCTTAGATTTTTTCTTATCTACTCATGAGAACTGTGAACAGAGAGTATTTTGTTGTAGAACTTGAGCTCAACGTCAGATGGAACTTCTTGATCTGAAAAGTTATAATTTGTAAAATTCTTGTGGTGCTTAAGAGTTTATGCATTAGTAATTTTGTTTTTTCTAAATTCCAAGTCTTCAAATTAAGTCAACTTAGACAAAGGAGAAACATCTATAATGCATGCCTAATTTGCATAAATACATTGTAGTTAATATAAATGCTACAACGGATGCAGATCAATAACTTAAGTATTACTCATATCTAATGTTTTTAGATTTTTCAGAAATTGTAGAGGCCATATGTCTGAAATACTTGTTACATAGATAGTTAATTCCGTCAGTTAAGTGCAGAATTTAAGAGGTCCAATATTTTATAGCTATTTATTATAACCTAAGTTTAAACTTTACAAATCTACAAGGTTAGAGAGGTAAGATATTTCCGTAAGATTGTTCGATTATAAATATAATACTTTCAAACCGAATAGCTGATGAGGAATAGTATGTAGATCTGTGGTTTCTGATCCAGACAAATTTAAAATCTCTAATTTAGGCGAGTGTTATAACCCAGATTTATCTATAAGTTTGTTAGAACCGAGTGATAAATCTATTAAATTCGGCAAAGCTAGTGTGTAGGAAGTTAATTTATTATAAGTTAAATGTAAGTGAGTTAAATCAGGAAGAGATTAAAGCGCTGAAATATCTTTGATACGGTTAATACTTAAATTGACTTTCTTCAGATTTTTAAGTTTGGAAATTGCAGAAATATCAGATATTTTATTACCTGAGAGGTTTAGTTCGGTTAGGTTAGTGAGGAATGATACGAGATGGAAATATTGTATCTTTCTATCGAATGCAAATTATTTAGTTCCCTATACCAATTCTTTACTAAATGAAAGCAAGTTCCTATTTGAAGCATCTTCCCACACTTCTGGAGGAATATTCATTACCAAAATATCCTTCATTTGTTGTAAATTACCTATTTCTAGTTTTAGGGAAGAGCCAAAGTGACTCAGTAGGTCTTCTTTACTTTTGATTTCTTGATTAGGTTTCATGTTAACTGATTGGGAGTGGAAATGTTATAACATTTGTTATTGTGATAATTTGAATCCTTAACTACATTACCGAATAATACTGACACACACTACAGCCCATCAATATTTATGATTAAAAGTCAGTATTCTATAATACTGAATAATACAATTTATTATTAATCTATTAAATCTATGTTTTGTGCTTTAAATATTATATATACAGTCATACTATTGTAATTTAAGATATTTGTTATCTTTCTATAATATAATCATTTAATAGTTTGAATATATCAGAAAGAAATACAAATTCATTAGAAAATCAGTCAAGTCTATATTATGTGTTATAATTATTAATGGACTTTAATTAGAACAAACTGAAAATTGTTTAAATATTATTTCGGAGAATTTTTACATTTATTGTTACTATAATTATTAAGTAACTTTTAGTTTTACACAACGAACATTTTATAAGATTACCTCAACAGCCTTTGAAGTGGAATTTGAGAAAACGAAAAAAGTTAGCTGATTATGTCTCACAAAGAAAAGGAATCCCCAAAGTTTTAGACCAAAAATCGAAATCAAAATTTTGAATTTTGTGATTTCCTCAATAAAATGTAAGTTCAAAATGAGGTTAGATTACTATGTTTGCTAAATTAAATCAGTAGGTTAAGCTGAGCTGTATAATTTATGCTTTCTCAAAGCCATGTTATTTTACTTCAGCTTGAGTCTCGGCTTCTTTTATTTTAAATTTAAATACCAAACATAGCAGCAAACCTAAACATTTTAACATTCAAAAACTTCCGCCAATTGTTCGAAATAACATTGAGGTCGTCATTCACAAGTAACAATATTTCCGGAATTAACTTTCGTCTGCATTAAATATTTAGTAAGTTGACATATATGCATTTCTTTCAATATGCTGGATATTTCAATGTTTTCAGCTTCTAAATTGTGATAGTTTTGATTGTTTGAAGGCTTGCAAATCAAAAGTTCCTGTGTGTCCAAGCATAACGGTTGATAACAATATGAGATATAATATTTTAAAATTTGATCTATTTTGTTCGTTGTATATAATGTTTTATTCAATTTACTATAGTTTAGGTGTCACAGAACTATTGATCTAGTTTAATTGTTTAGTTTACTCATTAGCCTTTTCATTCAGAATCATATGAAATTAATATATATTAAATAGTAAGTCTCCACACCAGTTTTCGACCATCAATATTTATGACTTATATTTATGACTTTTGGTCTATAACTGAACTGTATTAGGGGTGTATGTAGCTGAAACAATTTAATATTCAATTGATTAAATAATATTGATTATTTATCTTATCAGTCTCATATCATAAATGAATGTTTATCAGATTCACTTCATTAATCAGCGTTAGAGTTCTGAATGAACTGCGCCCATATTTCAATCTTCGTGTTTACAGCTCTAATCTGCTCGTTTATGTTTAAGTTAACGCATTCTCTATAGCGAGTCATTGACTCTCTGAACTTTGAGACCCTGTTTTCAGCTTAGATTTTTCTTATCTACTCATGAGAACTGTGAACAGAGAGTATTTTGTTGTAGAACTTGAGCTCAACGTCAGATGGAACTTACTGATCTGAGAAGTCATATTTTGAAAATTTCTTGTGGTGCTTAAGAGTATCTATATTTGTAATTTTGTTATTCCAAAAATCCAAGTCTTCAAATTAAGTCAACTTAGACAAAGGAGAAACATCTATAATGCATGCCTAATTTGCATAAATACATTGTAGTTAATATAAATGCTACAACGGATGCAGATCAATAACTTAAGTATTACTCATATCTAATGTTTTTAGATTTTTCAGAAATTGTAGAGGCCATATGTCTGAAATACTTGTTACATAGATAGTTAATTCCGTCAGTTAAGTGCAGAATTTAAGAGGTCCAATATTTTATAGCTATTTATTATAACCTAAGTTTAAACTTTACAAATCTACAAGGTTAGAGAGGTAAGATATTTCCGTAAGATTGTTCGATTATAAATATAATACTTTCAAACCGAATAGCTGATGAGGAATAGTATGTAGATCTGTGGTTTCTGATCCAGACAAATTTAAAATCTCTAATTTAGGCGAGTGTTATAACCCAGATTTATCTATAAGTTTGTTAGAACCGAGTGATAAATCTATTAAATTCGGCAAAGCTAGTGTGTAGGAAGTTAATTTATTATAAGTTAAATGTAAGTGAGTTAAATCAGGAAGAGATTAAAGCGCTGAAATATCTTTGATACGGTTAATACTTAAATTGACTTTCTTCAGATTTTTAAGTTTGGAAATTGCAGAAATATCAGATATTTTATTACCTGAGAGGTTTAGTTCGGTTAGGTTAGTGAGGAATGATACGAGATGGAAATATTGTATCTTTCTATCGAATGCAAATTATTTAGTTCCCTATACCAATTCTTTACTAAATGAAAGCAAGTTCCTATTTGAAGCATCTTCCCACACTTCTGGTGGAACATTCATTTTCAAAAGATTTTCCATTTGCTCTAATTCAAGTAGTTCTAGTTTTTTGGAAGAGCCAAAGTGACTCAGCAGGTCTTCTTTATTTCTAATCGTATGATTAAGTTACATTGAATTGATGTGGAGTGGAAATGTATGTTGGTTATACTTCCGGCTTCGGTTGGGTACCTGGTGTAAAAGTATGCGATTGCCCTCGCCGTGTCCCCCATTTAAACATGTCTCGGCATGAACTTCCCCTTCTCCAGAACGGACCAGTTCTCAATTTGGGGCGGTTACTTCGTCGTCTGAGTATTAATTTTATAAATTCTATAAATTTTCAAAAGGGTTCTTTAACATGATAGCTTCAAAATAGCGATCAATTGTTGTTTTATCTCTAGTACCATATTACATTTCAATTTTAAGCGCTAACAATAAATTTTATAAATCCATATTCGTACTATTTAGATCTAAATCTTGAAGTGCTACTTATTTAACACACTGTGAATAATGTAGAAACTCGTCTAAATGTTGTATTATGCTTAGAAAGAATTCTCGCATACATTAATTACTTTAATTTTTGTTAGTTGCAATTATTTTTAGGTGATCTTTATATATTGGGTCTTCGACTGAATTCGATCTGTCTATAAAAGCTTTCAAATATGTGAAGGTAATAGAATCTTTTTCTTATTATTCTTGCATTTAATTGTGAGGTGTGGAATTTATGTATAGTGTTCATTACATACTTGTTTTGTTTTGGCTCTTAAAGAAATACATTATAGAACATTATTTAAATAAAGAATTTAAATTATATTTTCATTTCGTTTAAATATTTTGAAAAATAATTAATGAGTAATTAATGAATAATTAGTGAACTCTGTTGACCTACAAGTTCCAGAGGAGCTGTAGAAACCACTTGAGTTCATGCCTCTCGGTTCACTTGAAAGGTGCAAGTCCTTAGCCGAGTCAAAGTTCAACACCCAGGACGATTATCAGGAACTTCTTCCAGTTTTAGATAACGAGCACTAAAATCAACTCGGATAAGTGCAGAAAATTCAAGAGGACAACACTGAATCTCTTGACAAACCATAAACACACACAGAGGAAACTCCTCTAATAAATAACGCAGATGTAAATGATATACTGCCGACTGAGGAGCAAGTTACTCAATACACCGAGGAACAACCTGAAAGTCCCCAACTCCCATTCTAGCCCATCCGTTTCACTCCAATTGACCCAAAGTTGAAGACCTTCAAGTACAAACTGGTAATCCTCGGTGATTCTGGAACCGGCAAATCCTGCATCTGTAAGCGCCTGACCGGCTACGAAAAAGAGCCACACTGTCAGTCAACTATTTCAATTGAGAACCACTACGTTCAGTTTTAAGCAGCCACCGAAGCCGGCCAGAGGATAAACGTAGACCTGAATATATAGGACACAGCCGGAATGGAGCGGTTCAGGTCAATTTCGACTCAGTACGTGCGAACCGCCGACGTCATCCTCCTCGTTTTCGCTCACGACGACATTAAGAGTTTGCAAAACCTTAAGGAGTGGCTAAGGTTCGCCCGCGAAAACAACCAGAACGCGCGCATAATTCTCATCGGAAACAAGGCAGACCAAAAGAGGAGCATAAGCGCTGGAGTGGTTCAGGAATTCATAAAGAGCTCTGGAATAGATATGTACGTTGAATGTTCCGCAAAGGTCGGATATGGAGTGGGAAGAGTGTACGATATCAAGTGGGCAGAGAAAGAGCAGACGGAGGTCATGTAGAAGTCGTCTGGGTGCTGCTGAGATTATTTATTTAAAACAATATTATAATAATATACTTATTTTAAGTCATTTCTCACTTTTACTTCGCATTATATACTAGATTTTAATTCAATATATTTTCAAATAATTAAATTTATGTTATTTCCATCTCCTTCCACAACAATATTAACATTATTCAAACTTTCTTTAACTTTACGTTTGTTTTGGCATTATGATACTTTCTTAGGTCGATTTTTAGACGGAACTGTAAATGTGATATTAATTGCCTCTTGTTCATAACTGAACTATTTATTTCTAGCTTTAAATATTGCTTTGTTACACATAAGCATCAACTCTTTTAAAAATATGTTAATTTGTTCAAACTCAGGTCCTTCCATCAGAGATTGTAATAACCCGATCGCATCAACTTTTTCAGTTGTATGAATACAACTTCCGTAATCAGATAACATTTCTATTGCTGCAAATGCATCTTACCAAGTTTTAACGGCTTGACTTTGATAAGAGATGTCGTTCACTTTGACGTGTTCACTTTTCTCAAGTTCGTACAATTCGGCTTTCAGCTCTTACGTCTTCAACTACTGAGCTTTCGAGTTGTTCTTTTTGTCCGACTATTTAATTTTGTGCTGCAATATTTTAGAAGTGCTTTGAAAAATGAGTTAAGTTATCTATTATTTGTTCGCAGGTTTCTGAGTTACCATCTGGCTCCACAAGCTGTCGATCTCGGTGTACTCCTTCACTCCCATCTCTTTGCACTTCATGATGCAATTTTGGCAATCGCTGAGTATCGAAAATATGACGCTAGCTCTGACCTTTTTGTCTGCAATTTGATTATCAAAGACCATCTCCTGCATAGCTGTTTTCAGAGTGCTGTCTCTGAGATGCAGCTTCGTGTCACCGTTGTGATTGCGTACTTTCGTGCAAATCAAACTTACTAACGATTCGGCAAAGTGGTTACTTCCCACCATAAATTTTAAGAATTCTAAGTTGATCTCGTTTAGATGTTATAATTTGTAGTCTTTGCTATTCTTATATTCAGCAAGTGTATTTAACGCTTAGTCGATCCAGGGTCTAACTGCCTTACTTCTGGCTTGAACCAGCTTGATGGCAGCAGCTTGCATAGTGGCTTTCTGTGGCTGGTTAAGATCGAGATGTTTCAGAACTTGGTGAAGATCCGCGCACGTAAAGTTCAAATTGTGTTCGAGCTGCACGTTTTTAAACATCTGCAAAATAGTCTGAACGTTACAATTCTCATTAAGATATTATATCAACAATTACATATTTTCGTCCGTGTCTTCACACGCTGTCAAAACTGCGTGCGAGCACCTCATCAGACTTCTCCCGTTTTGCGGAACTTGTTTGAGTATTGTCAGCAGCACTTCACTAGAAGAGCCGGTTACAATGTGTTAACATGGAGCAGTTATAACAATCATGATTACCTTGAAAAAATTACCAAACGCTTGTTAGTCAACTAAACTCAAATCGGCCACTAAGCATTAGATCTCATCCCAATTAATAACATAATAACACTGAGCTTTTTCTAGCATGTTTTAAATGGCTGCAATTACTTTATAAGAATAGTTAGCATTATTAACTTCGGCTATTTACTATGGGGTTTAATAAATGTGATTTGATATTTGACTATAGATCCATTGAAGCCTTGTCAAAAATAATGTTGTCTTTTCAACAACATCGTCTTTTTAAGGACATTTCAAGCAATCCAAAGATATTATTCTTGTTATGTTTTGACAAAAATCAGGATCAGGTCGATATTACTTTGGACGAAGATATTTTACGAAGTATGTCATAAATATGGACACTAAATATAGCGTGATAGTTTTACCTGATTTTGGTCCACCCAATATATACAGAACGTCAAAGCTCTAGTATGCAAATCCTTAAATGTGAGACCGAGCAAACTCTGTAACTGTATTCCAGTGCATCCTCCAATCTATGTAAGGTATTACTTTATCACCAACCATCAAACTAATACTTCTTGAATCAAAAGAAGATATTTTATGTGGAAATGACTCAGATTCTGGGTGACTCAGTACACTGTATAAACTAAGATATTTCTTGACAGTATAACTTACCAAGTAATGAGCCCCCAAAATGGTTTCTATTTCTTGCTTGGAAAACTGCAATATTTCTTAGAAGTCGATTTACGTCTTAGTTTACATAATTTTTTCATTATATGCATCAAATATATTACATACACATTCATAGTCACCCGGTTTAACAAATTGTTATATTTATTATTTGAATATCTCCAAAGTTAATTCTTTTGGTGGTGTTGGATACTATTTTTAAACATAACTTATGTTTTCAAACGGATTGAGTTCTGATATTGCCTGGAAGATAATTTCAATATCTTTATTGTTTCTTTATATCGAATTTACTTCAATGTCGAGAAGCTGGAACAAGTTATCAATATCGAAACATTCCGGATTCTGACGAAGCTTACTTACGAACATTTATGCGATCACTTCATCAAAGTGGATCTTAAGCACAGTTGTTTTTGTTTCGTCGCTGATGTCTTATATCAAATTCATCATGTCGCGAACTTGCACGTTGTCTTGCAGCTAGCTTACGAATATTTAGAGCGCTTCTTAATTCTAAGAAGTGATCAGTTGCTGAAATTCAATCTGTTTTGGACTCAACACTAACTTGATTGACATTCTTTAACGATGAGTGAAAATTACACTAACTCACGTAAATTAATTTTAAATATGTAAATATTTACATATTTACCACTTTAATAATATACTTTAATAATATAACTATTAATATATTATTGATACATATTAATATATAATATAAAAGTGACGATTAGGCTCTGCATCCGACGTTAGAGCTGAAGTGGTATTGCTGAAATACCAGCATTGAGAGTGTGATCGATGATGGATTTATATGGTTGCGCTTCTCGTTCCTCGCCGCATTTCTTACTTCCTGAGATGCTATCAACGCTTCTTCAGGATTGGAAAGCGGTAACCGCTCCATTGCTTCCTTAGAAACGCAGATGGTACGACCCAGATGGATTCCCGTATAGATCAGCTTGCACGAAGCAGCCGCGTTACGCCCCTGGATGCTTGTACCCGAGTCGTTGTTTGCCTTGGTGCGCCTAACGTACATAGGTGTATCTAAAACTAATCATCATTCGCGTGAACTTACAGTTCATGTACAGAAGACCGAACTAGTATAAACGAAAGTTATGTGAGTGGGATATATATTTTAAAATCAAACACACACTCTGCTTCATATTTATGGTGTTACTTAAATCCTTATATTGAAAACAAAATATAAATTTAAAAGTCACTTTTACCGTAGTTCTTAGCAGTGATCAGTTGCTGAAATTCAATCTGTTTTGGATTCAGCACTAATTTTGTTGACATTCTTTAACGGTGAGTGAAAATTACACTAACACACATATGCATTTAATTTATATATGTTTAGTACCACTTCATTTGTATATTAATGATTTTTGAATTTTGAGTTTTGTTTAACATAAATAAATATCAAAATACTGAAATAATATGCATGAGAAAAATGATTAGGCGAAACACAATGAAAGGCTATGTCGGATAGGCTCAGAGTACACTGTAAGTCGACAACTAAAGAGCGTGAAATCAAAAATGTCAAAAATAGTTGGGAGAATGCTGTAGATAGACCAAATCATCGTAAACGCATCGTTATTAACATAAATACACTTGTAGGCGCGTCCAACATATTGTGGACAAATTTATTACATTCATATTTTGAATTTTGTGATTTTTCTACCATGATCAACCGCAAAGGATTTGCAATATGATGAAGACATAAAGTATGACCACTATAAAGATATAAAAGTTTAAAAACTCTATTATTTCTGAGCGAATTAAAATATTACTAAAGTATAACTGAACAAAAGCTCAAATAATCCTCTCTCACAGCCCCTCCCCGAAGTTGTTCCTGTAAACGCCCGGCCCGAACACCTAATCCCCTTTTTTAACGGTTCCGACTCCATGAAGTAAGTTCCTGTTGAACTCGCCCGTGTACTCCGTTTGATTTGCAAACGTGTATGTTCCGCCTGAGACGTAGTTGGTTTGGTCCAGTTTGCCCTTGTATTTTGAGCCGTCGGCGAATGTAATCTCACCTTCTACGAACGCGTCCTTGTTGAACAGGCCGGAGAATTTAACAATGTCGTTCGGGAACCTGTTCGGGAGCTGCATGGACCTCAGCTCAACCGGGATCTCCTCAATGGCCAGAGATTCCTCGGAAAATGCTATATATGTGCCTTGCCCGTTACGAAATTGCTAATCACCGTCTTATTAATACTCACCACGATAACAATCGCCGTTCGGATATATAAAAACACCTGAAAGTTACTGGACCTGCTGCTGAGCTTTTGGCGGCATTTTTAGATTATGGAGCGGAATCATCACTTTAATACAACTTAGTGCATAATATGATGTTACCCACTCCAAGACAATATTAATGAAAAATATTAATGAAATTGTTGTCACACATATTAGAGTTAATTTGCAGCTAACGATATAATTTTCTTCTTATAAACTTTCTTAGCTTTTGGGGCTTTTGTTTGTTTCACCTTTTTGCAAACTATAACAGAAACAATTAAAATAACAATTACAACTGCGGCAGCAGCTATCCCAGCGATCATCGCCACCTGAGAACTCTTTTACTTTTTATTAACACATGTTAATATGCCGGAAATATTCTACACTTCGTGATTCAAACAACTGACTATTATGATTATTGTCAGAATAAGGAGACTGTGTTGGACACTGTGCTGTGCAAGAACCTCCATCAATGAACGGAGCGGAAGAGGGACAGGATGTAACGCACTACTTCTGATTGCCGTTGGTCGTGTTGATGAAGTAGACGGAACAGGCCGAAGAACAGGTAAGAACTCCAGAAATAATCGAGTAGAACCCAGATGAACAGGAAGTGGTGCAAGAACCTCCATCGTTAAACGGAGCGGAAGAGGGACAAGATGTAACGCACTGCTTCTGATTGCCGTTGGTGGTGTTGATGAAGTAGACAGAACAGGCCGAAGAACAAGTAAGAACTCCAGAAATAATCGAGTAGTACCCAGATGAACAGGAGGTTGTGCAAGAACCACCATCAATGAACGGAGCAGAAGAAGGACAGGATGTAACGCACTACTTCTGATTGCCGTTGGTGGTGTTGATGAAGTAGACAGAACAGGCCGAAGAACAGGTAAGAACTCCAGAAATAATCGAGTAGAACCCAGAAGAACAGGAAGTTGTGCAAGAACCACCATCGTTAAACGGAGCAGAAGAGGGACAAGATGTAACGCACTGCTTCTGATTGCCGTTGGTGGTGTTGATGAAGTAGACAGAACAGGCCGAAGAACAAGTAAGAACTCCAGAAATAATCGAGTAGTACCCAGATGAACAGGAGGTTGTGCAAGAACCACCATCAATGAACGGAGCAGAAGAAGGACAAGAGGTAACGCACTGCTTCTGATTGCCGTTGGTGGTGTTG
>CAXDID010000214.1:0-11248 GCA_963988835.1 Hexamita inflata | reverse complement strand
ATTGTTTTTATTCTCCTTATATATCCCACTCACTTAACTTTCGTTTATACTAGTTCGGTCTTCTATACAGGAACTGTAAGTTCACGCGAATGATCATTAGTTTTAGACACACCTATGTACGTTAGGCGCACCTCCGCAGCCAAGGCAACCAACGACTCGGGTACAAGCATCCAGGGGCGTAATGCGGCTGCTTCGTGCAAGCCGATCTATACGGGAATCACCTGCGTCGTACCATCTGCGTTTCTAAGGAAGCAATGGAGCGGTTACCGCTTTCCGATCCGGAAGGCTCGTTGATGGCATGCCCTTAGCCATACTGATCCTCGATGATGCCAGCTCAGCACTTTGAATCGGGGGATTTTACCTTCCGCAACCGATTTGGCCGAGCCGCATCTCAAAAAGTTATTGCGGTGAGGAACGAGAAGCGCAACCGAATGAATCCATCATCGATCACACTAAACAAAGCTGGTATTCCAGCAATGCCACTTCAGCTCTAACGTTGGACGCCGAGCTTAATCGTTCTTTTTATTCTCCTTATATAGTTTACAGAAGTATTTTCCTTATCCATTACTATTTTCATTATCCAATACTTTTCTTCGTCGTTACACTTTTTAGTGAGTTCTACTCGTCTTAAGGTATTTTTTTCAAAATCGTCTAATAATTTCTATAACATATTTCCTCCCGGGTTTTCATCGTTCTGGTCCTGGCTCTTGCCAGCTGTTATGAATCTTATAGTAGACTGCTTGTTTTGTTTGCTCTACTATCCTTGTTACTAACTATTCGGTTATTAATTAGTATTTTGGTTCGTTGGTTGGTTGCTTTGGTTGTCTTGAGCTACCTCCCAACGGAATTACTAGTGTTGATAGATACAGTTTGTGAGATGCGAGGAGTGCGTAATAAAGAAAAAACGCTAAAGAGATATAGTGACATAATTTCGTTGATATGTTAAATTTATAATGTTTTATGTTTAATATGTTTTTAATGAAGTTTTCGTCTATGAAAGTTATTAATATTGAAATGAATATGATTATGAATATGATAAACTTTCACATGAAGAAAATCTAGAATCGATAAAAACAAGACCTCTTCGGAAGAATTGGAGTAACGAAGAAATGTATTGGAGGAATGAAGATTCGATCTCCCGTTGAGTGTCGGCTGGTACGGGCTCTACCTTCCAGTTCCGTCGATGCTCGATACTATTGGTCTCTAGATAACTAAGAATCCATTTACAAATAGAAACAGTAAAACTACAGAAACAAGAATCAATGAAACTCATTCAACAAGTTAAAACAACTTTCAAAATACTAATCACTCCTGCATGCCGCATGCTGTCTGGAACAGCAGGCACTGGTCGATGGAGACGCTGAAGCCCTCGCTGCCTTCGGACCGGGCCTCGCTGGCGTCTTCGGCCTTGGTCCTGTACTTGGCGATGTTGAAGACCTTCTGGAGCTGGCGGAGGTTGAACTGCTTCTCCGGGTGCCTGGCCACGAAGACCTGGATGGCCTCGCGGACCTCTTCTCCGCGCCCCACGACCACCTCGCGCACGAGCTCCTGGATCTCGGACCTGTACGGGGTCGGGCTCTCCGAGAACTGCTTCACCCAGGTGTTGTGGTAGTAGTTCTTCACGTCGGCCGGGGCCACGCCCTGCAGCTGGCTGGCCACGAACTCGAAGATGCCGCGCTTCTGGGCGTTGGAGAGCCGGGAGATGGAGGCGAAGAGCTCCGGGCTGCGGCTGGACTGGCCCGCGAAGTACCGGGAGAGAAAGCGCTGGAGGAGCGCGGGGAACTGCTGCTGCCATGGAACGAGCATTCTTTTGGAGTGGAGACCCGGCGGCGGAGGAAAGTGCCGCGCAGGTGCCGGGAGACAAAAGTGCAAAAATCGACTTTGGATTATTTTGTACCACGACTTTGGCTAGATGCCGAAAACCGTAGGAGTATCATAAAGTTGGGTTCTGGCCGAAGGCGGCGGGGGAGCAGGTGGATATGCCAGAAGCAAGGGTGGAGACCCAGAGCGTCTTCAGAAGAATTGGAGAAACGAAGAGATATATTGGAGAAATGAAGAATCGATCTCCCGTTGAGTGTCGGCTGGTACGGGCTCTACCTTCCAGTTCCGTCGATGCTCGATACTATTGGTCTCTAGATAACTAAGAATCCATTTACAAATAGAAACAGTAAAACTACAGAAACAAGAATCAATGAAACTCATTCAACAAGTTAAAACAACTTTCAAAATACTAATCACTCCTGCATGCCGCATGCTGTCTGGAACAGCAGGCACTGGTCGATGGAGACGCTGAAGCCCTCGCTGCCTTCGGACCGGGCCTCGCTGGCGTCTTCTGCCTTGGTCCTGTACTTGGCGATGTTGAAGACCTTCTGGAGCTGGCGGAGGTTGAACTGCTTCTCCGGGTGCCTGGCCACGAAGACCTGGATGGCCTCGCGGACCTCTTCTCCGCGCCCCACGACCACCTCGCGCACGAGCTCCTGGATCTCGGACCTGTACGGGGTCGGGCTCTCCGAGAACTGCTTCACCCAGGTGTTGTGGTAGTAGTTCTTCACGTCGGCCGGGGCCACGCCCTGCAGCTGGCTGGCCACGAACTCGAAGATGCCGCGCTTCTGGGCGTTGGAGAGCCGGGAGATGGAGGCGAAGAGCTCCGGGCTGCGGCTGGACTGGCCCGCAAAGTACCGGGAGAGAAAGCGCTGGAGGAGCGCGGGGAACTGCTGCTGCCATGGAACGAGCATTCTTTTGGAGTGGAGACCCGGCGGCGGAGGAAAGTGCCGCGCAGGTGCCGGGAGACAAAAGTGCAAAAATCGACTTTGGATTATTTTGTACCACGACTTTGGCTAGATGCCGAAAACCGTAGGAGTATCATAAAGTTGGGTTCTGGCCGAAGGCGGCGGGGGAGCAGGTGGATATGCCAGAAGCAAGGGTGGAGACCCAGAGCGTCTTCAGAAGAATTGGAGAAACGAAGAGATATATTGGAGAAATGAAGAATCGATCTCCCGTTGAGTGTCGGCTGGTACGGGCTCTACCTTCCAGTTCCGTCGATGCTCGATACTATTGGTCTCTAGATAACTAAGAATCCATTTACAAATAGAAACAGTAAAACTACAGAAACAAGAATCAATGAAACTCATTCAACAAGTTAAAACAACTTTCAAAATACTAATCACTCCTGCATGCCGCATGCTGTCTGGAACAGCAGGCACTGGTCGATGGAGACGCTGAAGCCCTCGCTGCCTTCGGACCGGGCCTCGCTGGCGTCTTCGGCCTTGGTCCTGTACTTGGCGATGTTGAAGACCTTCTGGAGCTGGCGGAGGTTGAACTGCTTCTCCGGGTGCCTGGCCACGAAGACCTGGATGGCCTCGCGGACCTCTTCTCCGCGCCCCACGACCACCTCGCGCACGAGCTCCTGGATCTCGGACCTGTACGGGGTCGGGCTCTCCGAGAACTGCTTCACCCAGGTGTTGTGGTAGTAATTTTTGACAACGTTGGAGTCTACTCGGAGTTTTTGGCCGAGAAAAGCAAAGAAACCCTATTTTTCTGACGAGTTCAGAGTGTTCAATGTTGAGTGGATTTAAAGTTTATCCGCTATATGGAAACCACGTTGGGCTAGGAACTGACTCATGACGAACGGGAAGCGCTCTTTCCAACTCATATATATGAAGTGGATAACACATATTAAATCTAGAGTATTGGACGGAAATTAGTACATTAATATTAAACATTCTCATTTATCATAAAATATCTTTCTAATTTCAGTTCTATTTGTAATAAATAGCTATTTTTGTTGTTATAACTGCTTATCCGAATAAAATTTATACAAAGCTAATATAAAATATACAGAAAACGATAATATATGTAAAGTTAACCAATCAAAAGTTTGAGGTCACAATAGCTTGATTTACTATACGACTTGATTGAGGAACCAACTATTTAATAAATAGTTGGTTCATAAATAGTATTTATGAATATAATAATTAACTAACTTTAATAGTTTTAAAATATTATTCTACTAATAGTCTAGCTAAATCTTGGAAATGTAAATGACATCATCAAAAAGCTTCTCAACATTTCTATAATATATCCAGTATTCTTAGAAGAGACCGAAGAAAAAGATGGCCAGTGTAATCGTAATTTACGGTTTGATGCATATAATTTCTAGATAAATGTAGAGATGATACTAAAATGTTAGAAAATATACAAATTAGTTGTAAAATGTACAATTAATTCCTGTCAGAAAGCCGTATTAGTACCATATTAAGTTGATTCGTTATTTTGTTTTCAGTCTCTATGACGCATTAAATTTTGTGATTAGTGATATGATACAAAAATTTAAGAAACTTTACTAATTGGTAGTGAAATATAAAATTCGCTCCCACCCAATAATCGTACCGGAATCGTATTTAGTAAATTCTTACTTTTGGTTTCAGAAGAGATAGTGTAATTATTTATATCATTCATATGCTTAAATACAAAGAAACAATATTACAAAAGAATCGCATTCCACTTCAAATAATGATCGCAAGTTTTTAGCAAATATTCTCACCAAGTATTAAAGTTGCGCCAGCACCGGTAATATCAAGTAATTATGATATATCTGAGACAAATGCGTTTTCTATCGGAAATAGAGGAAATTCTTTCATCTATATTTCAGTGAACGTGAGCCGAAACCCGCTCGCTTCGTTGGATGGAATCCAGAGCTTCCGCAACATTAGACAAATAACGCTAACGCACACCAAAGTGACATCCCTAGCGCCACTTTCCGGTATCATTTCGCTCACAACCATTTCTGCTTCCAAATCCATGATAACCGATATCATGGGCCTTCAGACCCTGGTCAACTTGGAGGTGCTCTACCTGGACGGAAACAGGATCCAGGACATCGGGCAGTTCTGCGTCTTCTCCAACCTGAACAAGCTCCAGCGCCTGTGGATCCAGGACAACCCGGTGTGTTCAAACCCGGACTTCAACCCAGTTCTGCGCAAAGTGGTCTCCAGATCCATCAAGAACCTGAACGAACGCGTTCTCTCGGACGAAGAGCAGAAACAGTTCAGAGTTCCGGTTCCAGGTTCGATTCCAGTGGTAAAGTTTTCAAAGCCGGTTTCTTCTTAGCCAGTAACTTCATCCGGATTTCTGGTAAACGAAATATCATAGTTGCTGAAAGAAAGTCGTGCGAATCTGGCAAAGTAGGAAGGAATCGATAAAAGGCTGGACAACATCGAAGGCATGCTGAAGATGATTTTGGGCACCCTGGTGGGACCTGAAAATCTGTGAAACTATTTCTATTTGTAAATATGTATTCTATGGAGCGGAGATATACGAGGTGGCTTGTTTTACCCAATATCTAAGTAATTTGTAGTGTGTATTCGCTTATTTTCACTGTTAAGTAAGTACTTAATATAAAGACTTGCTCACCTGTGGCCAATCAACAACAATAAATTATAACCACATATATTCTTGTAAGGATTCATATTTTAACATAAAATCAAGATCTGACTGCTTCCGTTCCAAATGACTAAACGAAATATTTTGCCAAAAGCTTTGCAGACTGAAGTTGACGACCGCATTTTAGAATTAATAAGTCAGTACGTGAAATTTAAAGATTATGATAATACGCTAACTAAGAAGCAGGAGCTATCTCAATATTTCGCATTCCACCGAGCTGAAATATCTAAGCAAAAGTTGATCAAGTGGTATCAGATAGACCAGATGCTGGAAATGAAAGGGTATTCCACTAAGTCATATGCGTACAAACGCTTTGTGGATGCTATTCTACCGACGCATCTTCCACCGTACCCAGACCACATACAAGCCGACATCAAGAACTTCATAGACCAGAGACTTCAGCTTGAAACGAATCTAAGCAACAGAACGATTTTAGAACTGCAAATCTACCGAAAAGAACTTGAGAAAGATGTGAAAATGCGATTCAAGCTAAAAGGAACAGACCCGTACAAATTCAAGAGGCAAGTAGACAAAAACAGATACTATATATAGATGCTCATCATGTAGAGAAGCATAACCGTTTTAGATTACTTCTGATTAAAGAAAAATTATTTATTTTGTGCAAAAATTGTAAAAGAAAATAGTGATGAATAATTATAAAATATTGAATAAATATAAATATTTGTTTTATATCACCAGCGTGATAATTATGCTACTATCTTGGATAATCGATTGAATTTGAAATATTCTTTTAACATTTTTTGAAACAACAAGCATAAATTTCAAAGTTTTCAAATATAACATAATTAATATACTCTGCATATACTAGAAATACACACGTTGTGCTTGAGTCTCATGGTTTCTTATAAATTTAGATTCCTTTATATTTTAACTAGATTAGAAAGTTAATATGTTTTAGAAGAAGACGAAATTATGAAACTAAAACATCACATCGAAACGGCGTCCAAGAACCTGACGCACTGACTGATGTCGACCGAGTACCCGTTGTCCTCGAAAAAGCTCTAAAACGAAGAAACGTTGCACTGAGATTCGGAAGGCGTTATCAAATTCTCCTTCTTGCTGTTGCGCAGCTTCTGGATGCTCACGATCTGCTGGACGGTGTGCTTCAGGAAGTTCTTCTCCGGGAAGGCGCTCAGGAACTTCTGGACGATTTCGGAGTTGCTGAGCTTCATGTTTCTGGCGACCATCTGCTTGAGGACGTCTCTGTATGGCTGGATGTTGTCGAAGAACTGCATGCTCCAGGTGTTGTGGTAGTAGTTGTGGGCAGTTGACGGGTTCACCCTGAGCTGCTTTCCGACGAACTCCCAGATGCCTCTCCGCTCGGTCGCGTTCATGGCCTCCAGGGCGTCGTGCACCTGCTGTGCGTCACAGGCGATCTGCATGCCTCTGGCGGACAGGTACTCGAACAGCGCTTGAGTGAATTCATTTGCGTTCATTCAAATTGAAGTGGAGCGCTTTTATGTTAGCTGGCTGATAACACGTTTATGTAGACAAATACATGTTTTTGGATCGCGTATCAACAATGTGATTTCTGAATAGTGCCTTGAGTAACTTTCGTAGTGTGAAAACATACTATAATACAAAAACAAATGATCGGTGTAGGCAACGAGCCAGCAGACGAAGTAAAACATTTAGTGTGAAAGTGATTTGAAAGATGTGAAATGTTGAAAAGACAAACCATCAGAATTCCGTTGTTCTCCAGAATATGCACAATTGATGAAACACGAATTTAAAATTGATTAAAATCAACTGCAGGCAAGTTATATATATATATATATATAACATGACTCACTCAACAGCAACAATCCAACAATACATCTAAACGCAATATATAAATATATGCTAGTTATTTTACCATATCCAAGTAAAAATAATATATGTTTTAATAATTCTTGTGGTTAGTGAATTTCCAGTTAATTAAAATGGTTTTCATCTTTTTTCCAATCTAAGTGATTCTGCTTCCTCATTTATGTAACAGCTTTAATGTATTTACTATGTGTGATTTAATCTTTAAAAACCGACAGAGGTTTTTTGAAAAAATTAAATAGAATGTAGAGTAAAATTAATATGATATATGTACTAGTGAGATGTTGTATATAGTTCATTTTTTAATTTCACTCCATATCCAGCTAATCCAGAGTCGAAAAAAAGATCACTAAAATTATGAACAACTAGAATAGTACAAGCATTTATATTATAATATATTACATATAACATCAATGTTTATAAATAGTACTGTAGTTAATATCACATGCATATATTACTGCGAAATTCAATAATAATTATATTTAATATTTTTGATCAGGAAGGTAATTAGAAAATAACTGAATATTATTTCATAACAGTACATAGATATATTGATTATGACTTATTAGTTTATGAACTAGAGTATTTGTATAATTCTAAAAATATTTTATGATATACATAAACTAGTTTTCAGTCGGCTTACTGTAGGTAAATTAACTCTTTAGAATCCAGATATGCGTACGTACGCAAATATTTGATATGTTATCAATGTTTCTAATATCATTATTTAAACAATTTCATACTGCTAGGACTTTGGAATAGCTGTCCCATCTCCAGAAAACAATTTGATTTTCATTTCAAATATTAATTTTAATAATATTCTAATTACATATAAATTAAGCTATTATAACATTACCACACCAATAACATGTTTTGTACTGCCGTATAATCCGGAAGAGTCAGAAAACAAGTAAAAACATACCATTAAAACTTGTTTTCAAATGCCAAAGGAAAGTTATTCGATAAATTTTTGTATGATACGCTATAGTACCCTCCGTACCTTTTGAGTGATAATATTTTGATTTATAACAATATTAAAAAATCAAAATTAGAAATTTATTCATTTTTTCGTTATTTTTTGGCCTCGCATTTCAGATCCGTACGTGGGATATGAAAGCGGTTTTGCCTCAAGTCCTAGGTATCTGGAATTAGCTTAATTTACAAAAATTAGAGTTATCTAACGACGCTTTCAATTTTGGACACCACTCCATGATCGAAAAGAGTTAACTGAGAAAGTAGATTATCTTATATCTTTAAAGTTTAAACTTTAAACCCCCAGGATCGAAAAGAGTTAATAGTTACTAATATATTATCACCAATTTAATTTATATTATTGAGTTTGTTGTATATTTGTTGAGATTTACAACTCATGAATTCGAAAAATTTAAACTATTTCCATTCAGTATGAAAATGGGGCAACGTAACTTATGACCAAGTTCTGACAATTTTTGTTGAAGCTTATTTCATCATACAAAATATTTTGGTAAACTGAAGTTATAAGTCTAAATATGATGTGAAGTGGACTTATTATAATTTTATAAAAACTAGATTCATAAGAGTATAATCATACAATATTAATTTTTATATGTTGTATTTTACTTATCATCAAGTTAAAAATACAAATCACTCTAACTACTTCAACGCACATCTTAAACTTCTTGCCTCAATTATAACTAATTTTTAGTAATATTTTATGGTTAACATAATGATGTATTTTAATAATCTTACTAGTTGTTTTTTCTTTACCGTATTCATAATTGTGATAATTATTTTCTTTGTTGATGTTGACTCTGGTATTGTCTAGCATAAAACTAATAATTTCTTCAAACTTATTACTAAAATTTATTGCCAAAACCAGTTAGCTTATATTGAGACCAAAATTTAATAAATTAAATATGTCAATCAAGTAAGCGAATATATTTTTGAAAGCATGTTATTACTATCGTATATGAATATAAATACATATTTTATTATTATCTTGTCTTCAAATAGTTTTATACGTTGGAATATTATAATTTGACTAAATTAGTATGATGCAGGTGTGATATAATAATATTCAGTTCCTATTATAAGTAATCTGCACTAATTCCAAAAATTGAAAAAACTGAATCGGCGACTTACTATATAATATAATAATATATAAATTTTTAGAACTATAGAAAACAAAAAAACCCAAATTAACCCGACCGGTTTTTAAAGATTAACATCTTTTTAAATATCAAGTAACTATTATACTTTATTTTATGGTATGAAATGTAACCATATATATAATATTAATAATATTACGTATGTGTGTAGCGGTTTAATTAGTTTTTTACTATGGTTTTAAAAGACATTTAAGATCTTTTTTGTAGAAAGTATGTTTTTACATTAATTGTACATTTAAATCAGATTTTTCTTTATCTTATTGTATTTTTTATAATTACTTTAAAATATTTTGAAACTTTTGTTTTTGGATAAGATTATATTGCTCTTTTTAATAGCAAATTCATTTTAATTCATATTTCAGTATTATATATTTTCTTTTATTTATTTTGATTATAATTTAATGTGTGTTTTCTTTTTATTTGTTATATTTGCATTATCCGTATTCATTGGATTATGTGTTGGTGAGTCATGTTATTTTTTCAGTCCTCGCTACACTCAGAAGAGATAATAAATTATTCTGAGTGGATCGAGTTGTTCGGGATCAATGTGGATGTTAATGATGTCCTCAATATTGCGTACTTCATAAGTGATTTCATCAGTGTCAAAATTATCTTAGCAAGTTTCCTTGCTAGAGACTGCTTAAATATCTTCTTTTCCGGCGCGTTGTGCTTCTCCAGGTTTCTTCTTCTTCGGTTTTGCTTTTCTAAAGACAGGTTGCACTTTGAGTTTCGATTGAATGTTCAAGTGTTGCAACTCAAGGTAGTTCTTTACCTCCTCCTCATACATTCTGGATTTCTACTCTTCCATTTTTATGACATTGTAGGCAATATCCTTATACAATTTCTGCATATCGCAATATTTTTTCATTTACTCAATTGTCTTAGGATACATTTAGAGTTGTGGTGATACTACAATTGGGATAATGTCTCCATAACCAAGTTTTTTGTATTTATTAATTTTTTGGTTATATGCTTTCTGAGTGTCAATGGCAATGGTAACATCAAAGTGTTGAGAGTCTAGTTCTGTCACTATGTCGGGCCTGCTATTGCTATTATCTAGGCCCAGCTCTCTTGCAGTTACTGCAGCTTTTGGCTTGTACTTCTTGTAAATAAGGTGTAAAATTCTGTTGACAATATCATCATGGCTGGTCATGTGTTTGGAAATCATCTGTGAGCACGTAATGTAATGATTACTCACTTTAACATTTTTGTTGCAGAGGTTGAATTTGTAGCATGCATCATGTTTGAGGGGATGTTAATTATTTTAATTTGTAAAGATTATCTTTGTAATTTGGTCAAACATTTCATCATCCAGCAGAGCTCTTTGAATGAGTGCATGTAGTTATTAAGGAGAGATAATACAATCTATGATATTCAAGGAAATGTATATTTGATGCAGCTCTACTTGAATATCGCTGGTTTGGTAGAAGTTAGTACAGCATCTAACAATTTGTTTGTTTGACTTCTCAAAGTTCATAATTTGTAGCGAACGTAAAATACTTAGAATTCATAACTGAAACCAACTAAATGCAGATACTTGATATTTTTAGTTAACGTATTTCCTTTGTAGTTCTGTTTGTTATTTCCCCTGATTTGGCGATTCTTAAGAAATTTTAGGAATACTTCTTAAAGCGAAGGAAAAGAATTTAAATCGTTCGGTATTAGTTCGTACAACTGTCAGCTAGTTTACTTTTCTATTTCTTTGTGTAATATCTACCATATTCTAAACAGAAGCTCAAAATAATATAAATGCACTTTATTCTCATCTTGATATTCTTCTTCAATGGTTGAAGTTCAATCCAAAATATATTATATAAAATATATTATATTAT
>CAXDID010000213.1:0-94865 GCA_963988835.1 Hexamita inflata | reverse complement strand
GAAACGCAAAAATAACTCGACGAGCTCAGAAAAATCCAATCACAAAATCAATTACTAAGGAATAGCTCAAATAGCTCAAGCAACCTAATTCATGAAAACAAAATTATCCCGCTCAACTCGAATAATCTTGATTCGCAAATGACTGAAACTGGAACAAACGCATAGCAAAACAATATCATGAAATAAACACAGTAACAAACCATAATGGAAGAAAGAGAACCCACACTGTCAGAAAAATCAATACTTAGAAAATAATCAGAACTAGGCTCGGAACTTCATGATAAATATCACATGATACTTCTTGAAGACTCTGAAGAATAGATTAAATTTGACTGGCTTGATTAATCTCGTGATTCACAATGACGTATACTACATACTTTATCTTTAAACTCTTAAAAATCTATTTTTATTTATTTTATACCAAAAAACTGATATAATTCGAATAAAAAAAGCAATATATAATCAGCAATATATAATACTACTCACAATTTATTTTTAGAAAAGGTCAACTCTTACCACTTCAGAGCGCAATGAATGAAAATATTTAGAATACAGATATCCCAAATTAAATGTAAAAACCTGATTTAAGATGGTAGGGTTACATGCTTAAGCACGCGATGATGGGTGTGGGAACTAAAAAATAAGAGATTGTTGATATTATTTTAAAACACAATTAATACTAACGTGTCGTCATCGCGGAACAATTTTAAAGTGAGTAAAATCTTAACTTAAAAGAGGAACTTAAGAAAGAACTGTCTGGTAGTCTCTTATTACTATTTTCTAATGCATTCGAGGAGAGGTACACGTTTTGGGCTGAACAGGTACACGAAGCCATCAAGGGAGCAGTAAAAAACGAAAAGAACCTAATTTAATTAGTTCTCTTAATGAATGATTATGATATACAACAGGTTAGCTTAGCGTACAATACTTTGTTTAGAAGAGATTTGCACGAACAAATTTGTGATGAAATCTCAAACATAGAATGGGCTAAGTTACTCAAAGCATGGCTCAGAAGAGATAACAATATTATTTATGATCCAAACACTGCAGCAGATGAGCTATTCCAAGCCGCTAAAGGAGCTGGAAAGGACGAAGGCGTTTTCATACGTATTCTATCAACATCAAATCCAGAAAATTTTCAATAAATTTGCGAATACTACCAGAGTAAATATGGACATACTATCTATTAAAGTATTGAAAAAGAATTCACTGGCTTATCAGAATTTGCTTTCTTATTAGCACACGAATTCCTTACTAATCCAGCAGAAGCCGTTGCATTTGTCTTAAACTAATCAATGAAAGGAACAGGAACAAATGATACTATTTTAATTGCCGTTACATTATTGTACTCAGAATTATACAAAGGAGAAACTATCAAAAGAGCATATATCAGATTCGGTGATATCAAAAAAGATTTTAAAAAAGATCTTACTGGAAAATATGAAGATACTGTTCTTGGCTTGTGGGGTTTGTGAGTTAATTATTTAATCATTAGACTATCTATTTTAATATGTATTATGTATTCAATACTATTTAGAAAGTTATTAAATATTTCTAAATATAAAAATATTTAGTATTATTTAGTTACAACTTGATATCACTTTTTGTTCTTCTACAGTTCTATTGCTCTCCAGTATTCTCTTATTTAGCACATGAAAAATTGTAGCATAAAGCCAGTAAAATCAACTGCTTTATGACCTTCGTCATATGTCATGGAATCAGGCGTGGTTTCTCTCAAACGATGTTAGTTGAACATATATCTGTAGTTAGTGATTTAATTTTATACCTTAGTAAGGAAATCTTTAACTGAGCATTATCCAATTGGGTTATGTTCGTTATTAATATTAAGAATAACGTAGTTTTGGATTGGATTGTATTTGTCTGCGTATTCTTTGACAATAGCCATTCTCTCATCAAGTTAGTTGATCATTTCATCGAGTTATTAGCGGACTTGAGCTGAATACATCATTTCTTAGGTTAGGGGTTGGGAATTAACTAAAACGGTAAATATTATCAAATATTATTTTGCTATTCGTTACCACTTCAGCCTCTACAATGAAGATTAAGTTATTGCTTCCAGTTGAGCGTTTGGGCTTAATTATTTTGCATGGTGAGCCAGAGATATCATTTTATTAGTTGACCAGGTCTCTGTTGGAGTAGCACAACGTGGATATCCATAAGTGTATTTTGCGTGACAGTTACAACAAGCAGTACAATATGGCGAAGCCGATGGGTGCGGTTGGTTTTTACGCAGGTATTTCTCTAGAGTTGTATTACAGGCCTGACATTTCAGCCTTTGAGATGGACGAGGTGAAGAATCCTCTTGCTGTGGACAAGGTCTTGATAACTTTCATTCGTTTGTTCAACAACTGCGATTCGGTTACTTTGGAGGTGAACAGGCATTCGTCCGTGCTCTCAGTATTACTAAATAACAGATTAGTAACCGATTAGGAGCTCGTGTGCGTTTTCCAGGGCGATGTGTTCCCCATTACCCTCTCCTTCGACCAGATCGGTGTAATATCAGATTCTGAACTTGAACTTATCCATTAACAATCCGTAGCTGTTAATCCAGACAACTTATAGTAAACACAACTTGAACTACTAAATGAACAGCAACTAGAACAGTAAGAGCAACTAACCAGTGAGGAGTACGCTCAAATGAAGAGGGATAAGCAACGCTGGTAAATGGAAATGGGCCACGGCCAGTTCCTCACCGAGAACGAGAAAAACGCCCTGAAATAAACGCGAATTCAACGAAAGGGCGTTTTACAGTTCAAAATAATCTGTTCTTAACTGAGAAAGAATCTGAATTTAAAAATAACGGTCAAATCGGACGCCAAAATTGAGGACATATTCAAGGAACTCAATGTGCTGTTCATAAAACAGTTTGGACAAACGCAAAATGAAGAACAAATTTCTAATTTGTTACAAAGCTATAAGTTAAGGAACGGACGTGGAGGGCAGATTATATTCGCGTCGGAATTCGAAGCGTACGACTACTTCAACGGAGCGGACGCGGTTCTGGACTTCGAGGTCGAGCCGGAGTTCGCTGAGTGGTTCTGAGAGTGATTGGTATTTAGGATTTCTGCACAGTTCAAATATGTGATCACTTGAGCTGGCTTTGTAAATTATTATATCGGATTTCAGTTTCGATTCTGTTTCAAATTCTGGAATAATCAATAATTATCAATGACTGCTAACATTCTGTAGTACAATACAGCTGCTGTTATTTCTGAAATAGTATTGTATGTCTTGACGAGTTCGATTTAACTTATTATGTTACGAACTAGCATTCAGAATTGTTTTATACTCTGATTGTTAAACAGACTTGTGGATTTGATATAAACTGAATAGTTTAAACGTCTTTGAATTCTTGAAGATGAGTCCTTTCGTTTTGACAGAAATGTTTTATCACTGGAAGTTTCACTTTGCCATCATTGTAGGTTGAAATGTAAGTCGTTACCGTGCAAACCATACAACGTATCAAAACACAATGAAATATCTAACTCGAAAGAATGGTTTAAGTCAAGACATTGAAGGATAAAAATTACAAGTTTTGAGTTAGAGAATCGTCATCAATCCAATGTTTCGGTTCAAATTATGCGAATAAATTAATTAAATATCTTGTACAACTAATTTGATATTGTCGAGCTATTTTCATTCTTAACCATCATTGTAGGTTGAAATGTTATACATTCGAGCTAATGTTGTCTGGGAGTATTCGATGTAACCAACCCCGTTTCAGATTTATATTATAATCAGAAGAAATGCGAAAATTACAATATAATTCTGAGCGAAAAAATAGATGCAAAGTAAGACACGTGAACGTGGACGGTTAATATTCTTCTTCAATTAATAGTTGTACAATTGAATACTTTTCCACTGGAACCCTTTTAACGTTTTCAACATCTTATACAAGTGTTAAACAAGTGTTAAACTTAGAATTAAAAATAGAAAACTCAAATTGTAAAGGAACACCAAATACCATGTCAAACAGACATATTTATTACTGCAGCAATATTTCAGCGCCATTTCAATAATTGAATCTATTTTAGAATTGAATACTTTTCATAATAAAAACATGAACTACATATTTTTTCAAATTATAATTGCATTTACATAGTGATATATGTATTAATGTTACTTAAGATTTACAAAGTAATTTCTGAAATCTTTCTTTCGTTTAGATTCTGCGCTCTCGTGTTATGGAATTACTCGGAGTGTATTAGAAGATGCAACTTTATTGGGTTTAGGCTATACCATGGAATATAATATATTAATATATAATATAGACGAGTCATGGTATTGTTTGTAACACTGAAACAAACGGATCGAAGCGAACCTTGTATTGTGGATATGTTTCAGTTAAGTCATTTAATTCTTGACGGTTTGTTCTTTTGAAATAGCGTTAATATTTATTTTTCAATCAACGTCAACGTCTTCCTCTGATGGTTTCATTGCAATCACAAACCTTTAGAATTGAATCCTTTTTGAAGTTGAATACTTTTTGCACAAAAATATTTCAAGTTAAAATACAACACAACTGAACCAGATACACATAGTTAGTACTAGATTACAATCTAGAAGTATTACAGTATATAAGAATGACATTGTGTGTCAAAATATTGTATCGTATTTCTCACTCTGCGTTATCGATTCAGTCAGTAACTCAAGTGCGTCCTACTTTACATTAGACATCTCGCTTCCAGGCTGCATCAACGAAGTAGTTTTATCTCATCCAAAACATAACTCTGCACAGTTCAAATATGTGATCACTTGAGCTGGCTTTGTAAATTATTATATCGGATTTCAGTTTCGATTCTGTTTCAAATTCTGGAATAATCAATAATTATCAATGACTGCTAACATTCTGTAGTACAATACAGCTGCTGTTATTTCTGAAATAGTATTGTATGTCTTGACGAGTTCGATTTAACTTATTATGTTACGAACTAGCATTCAGAATTGTTTTATACTCTGATTGTTAAACAGACTTGTGGATTTGATATAAACTGAATAGTTTAAACGTCTTTGAATTCTTGAAGATGAGTCCTTTCGTTTTGACAGAAATGTTTTGTCACTGGAAGTTTCACTTTGCCATCATTGTAGGTTGAAATGTAAGTCGTTACCGTGCAAACCATACAACGTATCAAAACACAATGAAATATCTAACTCGAAAGAATGGTTTAAGTCAAGACATTGAAGGATAAAAATTACAAGTTTTGAGTTAGAGAATCGTCATCAATCCAATGTTTCGGTTCAAATTATGCGAATAAATTAATTAAATATCTTGTACAACTAATTTGATATTGTCGAGCTATTTTCATTCTTAACCATCATTGTAGGTTGAAATGTTATACATTCGAGCTAATGTTGTCTGGGAGTATTCGATGTAACCAACCCCGTTTCAGATTTATATTATAATCAGAAGAAATGCGAAAATTACAATATAATTCTGAGCGAAAAAATAGATGCAAAGTAAGACACGTGAACGTGGACGGTTAATATTCTTCTTCAATTAATAGTTGTACAATTGAATACTTTTTCACTGGAACCCTTTTAACGTTTTCAACATCTTGTACAAGTGTTAAACAAGTGTTAAACTTAGAATTAAAAATAGAAAACTCAAATTGTAAAGGAACACCAAATACCATGTCAAACAGACATATTTATTACTGCAGCAATATTTCAGCGCCATTTCAATAATTGAATCTATTTTAGAATTGAATACTTTTCATAATAAAAACATGAACTACATATTTTTTCAAATTATAATTGCATTTACATAGTGATATATGTATTAATGTTACTTAAGATTTACAAAGTAATTTCTGAAATCTTTCTTTCGTTTAGATTCTGCGCTCTCGTGTTATGGAATTACTCGGAGTGTATTAGAAGATGCAACTTTATTGGGTTTAGGCTATACCATGGAATATAATATATTAATATATAATATAGACGAGTCATGGTATTGTTTGTAACACTGAAACAAACGGATCGAAGCGAACCTTGTATTGTGGATATGTTTCAGTTAAGTCATTTAATTCTTGACGGTTTGTTCTTTTGAAATAGCGTTAATATTTATTTTTCAATCAACGTCAACGTCTTCCTCTGATGGTTTCATTGCAATCACAAACCTTTAGAATTGAATCCTTTTTGAAGTTGAATACTTTTTGCACAAAAATATTTCAAGTTAAAATACAACACAACTGAACCAGATACACATAGTTAGTACTAGATTACAATCTAGAAGTATTACAGTATATAAGAATGACATTGTGTGTCAAAATATTGTATCGTATTTCTCACTCTGCGTTATCGATTCAGTCAGTAACTCAAGTGCGTCCTACTTTACATTAGACATCTCGCTTCCAGGCTGCATCAACGAAGTAGTTTTATCTCATCCAAAACATAACTCTGCACAGTTCAAATATAATTATATTCTTCAATAACATATTTTTTCAAATTATAATTGATATTGTTAATATCAAAAGCGATACTAATAAGTGAAAATACGTAATATTCAAACTTTTTTAATAATAAACTTAACATAATTCACAATTTTTTGATGGAGCTTATATTGATTTGAAGGTTTATTTCTTTTAACTTCACGAGAAAAAATGGTGCAACACCTTAGCTTAACACTTGGTATATATAATTACTTTCTAAAACTCATAAAATTTATTAAAATTTGAATTAGTGTTAATGTGCATTTTGAAATCTAACAAAAATATTGAAATCTAACTGAGCTCAAGTGCTATAAATGTTACCTTCAACTGAATATTAACTATGGTTACTATACTTGGTCCTTATATTAATAACTCTTGGACTAACGTGTAATTTGAATTTATTATTATATTTATTAGGCCTTACACAAGACCAATTGATAAAATTCTCAACTGTATAACAATGATGAGTCTTACATTATCTTCTATATTAATTATAAATCGTATGGTCAAGTAACTAGAAACTGTGCTAGTATGTAATTAAAATATATTACTAAATGAATAATAATATTAATATTGTTAAGTCAATAATTAAACAATATTTTAATATTTAATAATATGTCAATGGTATTATTTAATAGATAACATAATATTTTTGTTAATACTGAATCTGTTACTAAATCATAAATAATTAGTAGCATAAATAATGATAATAATTTTGCAGTATTTGGATTTAATTCAAATATTAAATCGATATAGTAATCTACAATTAATGTTACAGTAACTTATAACAGTTATAAAGGAGCTCTAATCTGTTTTTAATGTGATATTGAGATTGAAACGTCTACTTTAGTATTTGTAGCATCAGGATAAATGCTTTCTGCTTTAGTCTATAACAGTTAATAAATAATTTAAGTGTCTAATACTTCTATTTAATTTAGATTTATAAGTTTATATTCTGCCTGCATAGCTATGAATATTTCATCTATTTCATTATTCAGTTTAAATAACGTTAACATTTTAGGATATAATAAAATTAAGAAGTTTAATTACATTTTAGTAGCTATTATATATGATTAAATTGATGTATAAGTTAATAACGTTAAATTTTGTAATGATTTCCAAGAAATATAATAAAACTTCTTAATACTTTCAAATCAGTTAATTTAGGATTGTAAATCAATTTGTTCTTCTGATAAATATACATATGGTATATGTACAGATAATCTAATTAATGGGAAATATTTAAATATAAATGATTCATACATATGTGAAGACCCATTAATTTTTAATGGGTCTTAATGCGTTTGTTCAGAAGGCTTCATACTAAATATTTCGATTTGTGTAAATATACTATCTTAATTAAATAGCACTGTAATATAAATTGCTGAAATACTTTCACAGAATACAATTATTAAATAAGATATATAAACAACTTTAGATTACATTAATAGTATGAACTTAAATCTGTCTGAATAAATTATACAATCAACATTATAAACAGAATTATAATTTAACAAAACTGATTCTTATATATTGAGCAATGTATCTTCATTAAATTAATAATTATTAATGAACACATAAGTTTTAGACAAATGTTTATTTGATAATGTAACAATGATTAGTGCTGAATTGAGTTCTAACAGTACATATTTGCAAAATTTAATAAATTAGAATGTTGTGTAGATTAATTAAACAATTTCAAATTTAAATAATTCTATTAATTTCAAAAATTTAGAAATTTCTAATAATTTTTCAAATGTTAATAGCACAGTGCAATTATAAAACAATACAATTAATTCTTTGCTCAACACAGTTTTAGATTTGCAAAACTAACTTGTTGAATATGATATTGCCGATACTGAATAGGAATTAGAAATAAACGACTTAATAATTCACGAACTAGTTTGCAATTAAAACGTATTTGTACAATAATTTAATATTTTAACTGTTTCTTAAACGATAAGTATTTCTAATTTCTCTTCTTCCTTTGTATATGGAAACAATTAAGTTGTTAACAACGCGTTTATTGATATTCTTGATAATTCTTTTACAAATTAATTTTCACTATATGATCAACAAGCATACTTTTACAATATAAAAGTGTAAATAGGAAGTCAAACAATGCAATCTGGCTCTATAATATAAGATCAAAATATTAAATCAATGAAAAACATTATCATTTTATCTAAAATGTCATCATTAAGTTCTACATCTTCATAATTGAATATTTTGTCTAGAGTATCAACAGGCTCAAGTATCAGAAACTTGTATGTAAAAATGTTAATTTCAAGTTTAAGTTAGGGTATCATAACTATGATTGGTTCATAAAGTAATGCGTTGAATATAAAAAATTACTAAATAGCAGGTTCTTACTATAGCAAATAGTGTATGTCTCTTGCCGTATAAAACTCAAATTTGGCTCAAATTTCGATAAGTAACGTAAATTTTAGACCAGATATTTATATATTTGGAAATTAATCTTCGTATCTTTTTGCATATGTGATATCTTCATCAGTGCAAATTAAATAGTTGGTGTTATCTGTTGGTTCAACAAGTGCAAACAGTATGCAAACAGTACAATCTTCAACGAATTCAAATCAATTTTAGTATGGTGGAATTATTTCTCAAATATATATTTCTTCTGTAATACTTCTTAATTCTGCTATATAAGCCTTTTTATAGCAAACAACTAACTATTTAAATAGTTCGGGTGTGCTAATAGGTACTTCTGGCAATGCTACAATCATCTCAATTAACAATTTATGTGCTTTTGAATAAACAACATTCACAGGTTCGATTGTTAACTAATCAGGACTCTTTGGAACAATTGGAGGTAAAATAGCAATTAGTAATGCAAATATTAATTATACTGTATCTGGAGACGGTTAGTTCTTAAATTTTGGAACCGTTGGAATTTTAACTGTTGATTGCTAAAAGGGTTCATTTAACTATTTATAAATAACTTTTATATCACTTTCGAAATCGAGTTATAACGACACAGAAATAAATGTTGCTGCATTGATTGGGTTGTGCGTTGCAAAATATTTTATGGTAAATAATTCAAATATTTATGGTAATGTAAGCGCCGCATCTTGTGTAGCACTTGTTAGTGGGAGTATGAATAGTAATACAACTATAAATACATTATATCTATCCAATTCAAACATTCTCAGTTAATCTATTAGTGGTGGAGTATCGGGACGCATAGCATTATCATGTATTATATAGGGGCTTTAAATTGAGAATATATAAGTTAAAAGTCGAGTAAATGGGAAGAACACATATTCAGCAGGTATTTTTGGATTTGCCTTAAATATCAAAACTATTGTATAATTGAGTAAAATTAATAACATAACAGTATTTTCACAATCTTTTATTAATGCTGAATCATTTGCAAGCGGTTTAGTAGCATATTCTACTAACTCTTCATTAGTAGGTGAAGAAATCAAAATACAGAATAATTATATTGAATCTCAGTCATAAAATAAGCGAGGCCCGTCGTCTGGTTTTTTATCATATGCAGAATAATGTTAAATAAAATTTTCTTAATTGCAATCAGACAACGTTACTATTACTTCTAATTCATGTATTCCTGGTTCCAGCGGAATTGCTGGGCTTATATCTTTCTCAGATTTGTATATAACTAAAATATTTATTAATAGTTCAACAATAATGGGAACTGACGCACTGTTTAGAACTGGAAATATTACAAGTGTAGCAATGAGTACAGGAGTTTTACTTAATGCTATAAATTGTTCTGTATAAATATAATATATCAATATATTATAGTCTACTATAACATTAATTACAAAATAGCTAACAGTCGCAGCAGGTATAACTGGATATGCGCTTAATTCAAATTTAGCAATAATGAATATTAGTTCAATTAACAGCCATATAAACTGTAGTTCATTAGAATATAACTCTCATTCTGGAACGATAAACGGTCTTGTTTAAAATACAAGCGAATATTTATTAAATATTTAGATACAAAATATCATTATTACAATATTTTCGTTTATTGATTCATATGTTGGCGGATTAATAGGATGGATAAACGGTTTGAATTCATCTATAACTGCAGCATAAATATAAGGGCTTACTATTTTATCTGATGGCGGAGGTAACACTATGAGCGGCGGGTTTGTTGGTTAAATTATGAAAACCAATATAACATTATAATTATCAAGTATTACTAACTCTAATATTTCTTCAAAATCAATATCTACTAGTTGTACAGGATCTGTATTAGGTAATGTATAAGATATTTAGATTGTTGTTATTGATAATGTTAACTTGGTAAATATTATAAATAATAATATTGGAAATTACGTATTCTCTGGTTCATTTATTGGCAGATAAACAAGTAATATATCTTCATCTTTAACTCAAATAACAAATTCTGTCATATTCTCAATTCAAATACATTACAGTGCATACAATTACAAATATATCAATTTAATATTTGGTGTGGTTCCAGCATTAAATACTAATATTATTTCTACAGCTTCAACAAAATCTCTAGGGTTTTCCAGTATAAATGGAATCGCAATTAGTAACTGCGAAAACGTTCAGGTTTAGAACATAAATGGAAACAATTTCATTTCTGAAAACGGATGTGTTTGAGTGAATTTAAGTTTAATTTTTATGAATAAATATATTGTGATATTATTGTGTTTGAAGTGGAAACAAACAGTAAATAAAAATTAATAACAAATATTTAACGAATAATTAATTTAAGCGAATTACTCAAAGCTGCCAGATTCTTCAAAAATGAAAAAATTAGTCAAATTATTAAATTACAAGCTTATAATAGTACACAACTAAGGGAAACTGTTCAATTCCCTAAACGAATACAGATACGATGATGTTAAATCAAAACGCAACGATGTTATTCATGTACGATTACTCATTCAAAATACCAATAGGCTAGACCAACTTCAGCAAGCAAAACAAATGAGGAAACAAGTCGTTTGGAGGTTATAAGTAAGGAAACTTCAACAAAAAATTCATATGAGGAGCTAGGCAGCTGTCATATTGACTAAATAATTGCTATCTGAACTGGCTCTATAAATTATTTAACTTCGTCAAATTATTGTTCCCCACATCCAAATTACACAATGCACGAATATTGGAAACGGACTGAATATCAGTAATGTTGTTACTCCAAGCACTTAAACTTTACAAACGTGCTAAATTTTATAAAGCAGAGACATCACATATTTAATTTTCAGATATATCCAGATTTTCTAGGTTCAGTAAATTTGTCAACACACTAATATCATGTATTTTGTTCTCCCAAAGTAACAATCGTTTTAGTGATGTCATTTAGCATATTGGTGATAAATAACTTATTTAGTTACCACGGAGATTGAGATCGGTAAGATTTATCAAACTACTCAATTATTTGAAGTCAGTAAGTAAGCAATGCGATAACAACAGGTTTTCAAGACATATAAGGTGTGATAGAGGCTTTAAAGAGTTTAATGGATTCCGATTCAGAGGTTTAATTAACGTAATTTAATCATATTTTCAAGTCCACTTAAATCAGAAATCTTATTACTAAATAGTGATAATGATACAAGGTTAGTAAGTAACTATAGAGATTTTATACATTCTATTTTATTTCCCTATAAACTCAAACTTGTCAGTTAAGTGAATTTATCTAATATTTCTATGTTATTTAGAAGATTATAACCTAAGTCTAATTCTTATAATTATTCCCAGGTAGGTAGGTACCTACCAATTACTAATTTAGTGAATATCTTGAATTTTGCAATACTATATGGATACTCGCTCTAAAGTATTGGGGAAATCATTTAATAGTATATTCGGGCATTATCTAATCATTATACTATTTACGTTTAAGTGTTTAAGAAATGATAATCCTTAAATATTTAAATCATTTTTTATTAGTAATTATAAATTTTAAACTAAGAACTAATATTTTCCCATCATTATGTCATTATATTCATTTTCTGGTTTGTTTGACATTTGGAGTGGTTGCTATCATTTCGTCTTAATAATTGTAAAATATTATGCACCGTCTTTAATGTCTTAATATCTACCCAATATTTAGCTTATCTCGACACATTGATGTTTGTAATATGTTATAATTGAATATGATTCGATTAAACAGATAGATGCACTATTTATGAGTTCAATTATTTATTGATAAAATTGACAATCAAATAGTATCATATTCTATCTTAATTTACAATTTGATAAACATTTTTCACTCCGGTGCGATAGCAGCTAAGCACCCGAATGCGATTTGGACGTCGATTAAGTTCATTTCTTTGAATCCGTTTTGCAGGTTAACGGTGACGAAGAATTATGGGTCTCCCGTTTTGATCAGTTCTCTCGCGACGATGACGAATTCTTCGAATCTTTTGAGTTTATTTTGGACCTGCAGAAGGTGTTTCTCGGCCTCGAATGATATTTGATTTAGTTCTTATTTATTAATAGAGGTGGAAGCCGCCCACTAGTTAAACTGAGACAATATAATGTTCTGGTTTCTGAACTTCATTAGCATCAAATCAAAACAGACGCGATTCAAATCAAATGATTTGAACGAGTTCTGGGACAGAAACTAACGGAGCCCAAAATTAACGGAACCGGTGAACTAACGGCCGTCCGAATAACACTTATCAACTCGCGCCTGATATTTTTACTAGTGAGAACGCACCTGGTCGGCCGTTCGCGTACCAACAAAACTGCTTATCTTCACCGCGTCCTTGCTCCCGAACTAATAAGAAGCCTCCAAATAACGAACGTGCTCAGGCTAGTCCCAATAACGCTTCTGAGAGTTGTTCGATGAAGAAAAATACGTTAACGCAGGCTGCATGGGCTGGATTTGCTATGGCATCTGCTACAATTACGAACGTGCAACCGGAAACAAATCAGAAGAAGGAATCGCAGGAAGAAGATTGCCCGAAATTGGCACCGAGAATGGCTGGTACTGCTAAGGCTCCGGGTAAGAAATCGAAGGCTGCGACTGATTCTGAGATTCTACAACCTGCATCAACAATTTCTCAATAGAATTCAAACGATTCTACAATTCCTCAGACTCACGCTTCAAAGAATTCACTTCCTCCTTCAAAGCCTTATCTTATTACATCTGAAGTGAAATTTTTTAATATCAAATTAAATGCGTATTATATTAATATTAACTATATATTTCACTTCATCAAAACTTATGAAAAGAATAACTTATGAAATGTATCTAAAAATCATGTTTTGGTCTAAACAAAGACTAACAGATAAATGTTAGAACAAACATTAGTACATGATATCTGGCAGCACGAGGACCTTGTAAATAACTTCCTCCATAATGATATTTTTTGTGTTGAGCTCTAACACATGTGCGATTGTATTCAACAACTGGGTATCTGAAACTTGTGTATTCATCTGAAGTGGATAATCTAGCGTTTGTGTAAACGTTATCATTTTGTAATGACATTTTGCAATTTTGTACCTCAAATTATTAAAACTGTTAATAATTGTTTATATGCTATAAAATTTTGTATCAGATCAAGTGTCCAAATAATTGTTACTATAGTTGTTATTTTCACATTCGGATAATTTTGCACTTGAATTGATGGATAAATAATGATAAATACTGAATTTGATTTGCTAATTGTTCGTAAGACATTTATATTTATTTGTATATGCATATTTACATAGTTGTTATGAATTACACAAGGAATAGAATAATAAAGACACACAGATAATATTTATATCTAATGTACAAATTGAAACCTGCTTTGCTGTTTAATATTATACAAACAAAGTAGAAAGAATTACACTACAGTTTACATAAAAACCTACTGTGACACACAAATAAAACCTCTACATTTATATTCCAACCTTGACATAATATAACTAATTAAAATTCATTTCATATTGAACTAAATCATTCAAATATTCAAGGTATATAATAATTGTTGGCAAACTAATATTTACAAAATGAAGACAGCGTACATTTTCGATGATTTTTAGAATTTAAATGTAATTTTGTGTGTGGTGTTGTAATTTGAATCTTTGAAACATAATATCAAACTTATGAAACTACTTATTTAAACAGATACAAAGTTGATAATACCACTATTTACAAAGTTATCTCCATATGTGTGAATTAACTTAAATAATTGAATAAATAGATTTCATCAATATAACTTTCTTCACTTATTTTTGTTTTTCATGTTCACCAAGTACATGACCAGATTCCTCTTAAAATACTGAGTGTTTCCCGTGCTTTAAATGAACCGTTCAACAATCTTGGATGGTTTGTCGTTTGGTGTTTGTTGATACATCTCTCTCAATATTAACTTGTGTTCGAAACTAATGAACTCTTGGAACATGAACTTGGAAAACGACTTACTGTAGTAGTCTCGCAACTGAATGTGGGTCTTATGGGGAATCATTTATGAAAGTTCTACCCATAACGACGAGTATCTATGTAGTTTTAGATGGTTATTTATCTTTGTTGGATAGAATGCTATTTTCACCAAGAACTTTTAAGACAGCTCTCGCAAAGAGATCTTGGAAAGCTATTTGTTCTTAGGACTCAGTTCTGCGCTGAAATGGTACAAGTTTACGGCACTAGTTGTAAACGACTGATCTGGATTCACTTTGAACTTTGTTGCGCGGAATAATTAGTGATTATTCGTTTTGAGTTGAAATTATTTTATTATTTTTTGGGAAATATTACAGCGATAAACAGCAGAATTATCTAAAAATCATGTTTTGGTCTAAACAAAGACTAACAGATAAATGTTAGAACAAACATTAGTACATGATATCTGGCAGCACGAGGACCTTGTAAATAACTTCCTCCATAATGATATTTTTTGTGTTGAGCTCTAACACATGTGCGATTGTATTCAACAACTGGGTATCTGAAACTTGTGTATTCATCTGAAGTGGATAATCTAGCGTTTGTGTAAACGTTATCATTTTGTAATGACATTTTGCAATTTTGTACCTCAAATTATTAAAACTGTTAATAATTGTTTATATGCTATAAAATTTTGTATCAGATCAAGTGTCCAAATAATTGTTACTATAGTTGTTATTTTCACATTCGGATAATTTTGCACTTGAATTGATGGATAAATAATGATAAATACTGAATTTGATTTGCTAATTGTTCGTAAGACATTTATATTTATTTGTATATGCATATTTACATAGTTGTTATGAATTACACAAGGAATAGAATAATAAAGACACACAAATAATATTTATATCTAATGTACAAATTGAAACCTGCTTTGCTGTTTAATATTATACAAACAAAGTAGAAAGAATTACACTACAGTTTACATAAAAACCTACTGTGACACACAAATAAAACCTCTACATTTATATTCCAACCTTGACATAATATAACTAATTAAAATTCATTTCATATTGAACTAAATCATTCAAATATTCAAGGTATATAATAATTGTTGGCAAACTAATATTTACAAAATGAAGACAGCGTACATTTTCGATGATTTTTACAATTTAAATGTAATTTTGTGTGTGGTGTTGTAATTTGAATCTTTGAAACATAATATCAAACTTATGAAACTACTTATTTAAACAGATACAAAGTTGATAATACCACTATTTACAAAGTTATCTCCATATGTGTGAATTAACTTAAATAATTGAATAAATAGATTTCATCAATATAACTTTCTTCACTTATTTTTGTTTTTCATGTTCACCAAGTACATGACCAGATTCCTCTTAAAATACTGAGTGTTTCCCGTGCTTTAAATGAGTACAGATGATAATTACAGTAAGTGAGATCATTATATTTTAATAATATTCGTGTTGTTGATAATTTTCCAGTTAATTAGAAATGGTTTTCATCTTGTTTCAATCTAAGTGCTTATACTTCTTCATTTATGTAACAATGATGATTTTTATTCTACTTTTGAAGAAATATATGAACGTATATAACTTACAATAATAACAAATAATTATTTTAATTATAGTAAATTCTTTGTGTTTTCAAATTATTCTTATATAAACATTTTAAAAAGTTAACACAATAATCAATAAAATCTCTGCTTAAAAATATAAAAATATTACAGTCAAATTGGAAATGGAAAGTCAAAATTTATTGTTTTTGTATATGATTAAATTATTATATACTAATATAGTATTAGTATATAATAATATTTTAAAAGTTAACCACTTCAACGAGATGCTGTGTTTAATCCAGATATTGTCTTAAAACTATACTGATCTCACAAATGACTTCTTCAAAGCGGATCACGTATATTAAATCCGTGCATTGGAAACTCCAGTATTTTGTGACGATGTGGGTACCATAACCCGTCTTTTGAACACTACGCATGCTGGTTTGGGTTTCATTGATATGAACGACTCTTCTGAGCTCGTATTTGAGTATAATATGCATCCAGATTACATTTTCAAGCCGATTGATTTCTTGCGTCCGCGTGCGATTTTAAACGAGTCCACTGGTTTGTATGATTTCATTTGGGATTTCAACGTGACTGTGATTGTGCAGGACGCGCTTAGAAAAGGTAAGTGCGGCTGGGAGAAGAACATTGTGGTTGCTTCTGGTGTTTCCGGTGTGATTTTGAACGCTTGGTAGCACGATTATGCTCAGTGGTTTTAGGATCAGTATCACACTTACACAATTCAGGAGATGTGGTACTCTGATAACTTGGAGCGTTTTGACAACCAGCACGGGAACTAGTGCCACGATTTCGTCTGGTGGGGTATGCAATCCTTACAGAACACTTATGGCGTCAAATTCAACGGGAAAGAGGTCAGGCGCGTGTTCGTCTACTACCTATTAAATAGGTCCGAGCCAGCTCCACAGTACCTTAATTTATCTGATAAAGCTGATAACCTCTTTATAAAGGAGTTCTACGATAAGTTCAACGCAGCCGCATTAAAGTACCCAGAGAATGAACTCATTGAAAGGTGGTCAACCGGAAAACTGCTTGAAAATAACGAACTGGCCCTCGTGAACCACTTGCAACATTAATATTTCTTCATGAAAACGAACGAGAAGAAGTTCCTCTGGTACGAGTCGAAGCCGCACGTAGTTCCGGGCGACGAATGAAAGTTCTTTTGGTTTTGAGTTATAAATAAGTAAATCAATCAATAAATAAGGAAAGTTAAAATTAGATTGGAAGATATCAATAAAATATAAATAATTTAAAATATTTAGACTATTACATGTAATAGTATACTATTACTAAGATTATTATCATAAAGTAGATTATTATCATAAGATTTAGTTATATATTATATTATGCATTATACAGATTGAAGGAAGAATCATAACAAAGTATTAATGCAAACTCTCATTCAAAGTTGTTAATAACAGTGATTTCGTTAGGGTCAATAAAAGCTATAAATTCACTACATTATTAATAATTATGTTCTTCATCATCATAATATTAATTATTATATTTGGGTTAATATAGTATCAAGGTACCTTTCACAAATTATTGTTCCATCCTTTTGAAAATGTCTGATACAGTCAAATATAAAAGAATAAACTACTTTATTAATAAAGCGAGTAATAAAATACATAAGATGAGGCTTAAAGAAAGAAATCTTTCTGCCTACTAAGCTATATTAGACAATATGATTAAAAATAGTTATGATTGATCTTATGATTCTGATATTTTCCCTATAAAAGTTGATTCTTCAAAAATATTTATAACATAAATATAATTTATTAGTATAAACTTATTTAAATGGAATATGAATATTTTTCACTCCACAATGCCTATTTCTAGTTCTTAAAAACAGCTCTTGAGAGATATAGGTAATTAGTTCATGTAAATATAAGATACAACATTTAAATAATATCTTGTTGTTTGGATCGAAAAATATAGAAATTAAACGTCAAAACCTAATAAGATGCTTATAGAATTGAAAGAATATATAAATTAAATCACAGACAATCAATCAAAATAAGCTGGAATTAAAATACACACTGCGATAAACCAAGGTTTCCGAGAATCAGACTGGTAAAGTATGATATTGATTGAATAAAAATAATAAAGTACTATTTAATTTTCGCCTATAAGGAAATCACTTTATTGGGAATGCGTACAATCTGATATATCCCTTTCATGTGCAGATAAGGACTTATTAAGTCATATCAATATTCTTTTAGCAAAAAATGCTAACATACAACTACAACTATTATTAATATCTAGATTAAGTAAACATGATTTTGATTTGAGTGCATTTATGAAAGAATTGAGTGCTTCTTTTTCGAAATAAGCTTAATCTTTTTCAGATAAATAAATTCTTCATTAATTATTGCTAAAAGCTTAGAAGTAAAATTAGACAATATTTATTTGGTTGCTTCTAGAATTTGGTGGTATCAATGCTATTAAAAGCATTGAAACTAAGTTGAAAAGAGTATTTACTTGCTCTGAAAATGAATTAGAACCATTAGAAGTCAAGGTAGTTTAATAGAATATAAATAATTAGTATGAAAATATATAAGTTAGTTCATCAGCAGTATAGTTACCACTGATAGAATAGTCGTTGCCTGATGTGAGTTGCGTCTAGAGCCCAACAGCATTTAATGAGTTTTAGGACGTTGCATGTTTACAAAACGAGTCTGTGGTAACTCATTATGTTCCGGACATCTGGGAGACCTATAAATCAATGCAGTCGAACAAGGATGTAGAAAAGCGCAAAAGAATGCAGAAGCTCGCTGAGGCGCGGTAGTCCCTTAAACAGCAGACTTAGCATAAATAAGACCTTTTAAATGAGAGCATTATAGTTCAGGAGCAGCTTTCACCCAAGAAGAAGACCAAGCTCAATCCAAAACTCGCTGAAGATCAAACAAACACTCCGGTTGAAACTGCTTTATTCCCGTACAAATTTTCTTAGCACGATTTGATCAGGCACCGTAACATGCTCTCATACTCGGGGCAGCGTAAAAGTGACGTCTGCGATCAGTTACAGAGCAGAATGCGCCTCCTAACGTACCTTAACACACAAAAGGAGCTTCTAAATCATTATTATGATGAAAACAAAAATTAATAATAAATTTAAAATAACAATTGGGTTCAAATCTCCTCTTTTAACGCTGAACTAATTCCTTGGGTGAACAAACTTAAAAATAAACTTAGTTAATAAAGGGAGTATCTGAACTATTTACAATTAGTTCAGTTCAAAACATTCATTTAGTTACAGAGAACGAATCTTAAGCAGTGCAAGAGGAAATATTTACTGTTCAAAATGATGAAGGTAAAACAGATGAAGCTCATAAATTTAAAGCTTAATTGAACAACTGTTTTAGTAAGTATGCGGTCGAAGATTAATTGAGTTGAGAGGTTTATTTTATGTTATTAATTTTGTTGAAACGAAATAATGTTAAGCTTGTCAGTATTTCCACTTCGCACCTAACAAAAATAATGCCAACAATGAATGAAAGCATCTATGAAACCCATACATAATTATTTACTCCATAATTCTATAATAACATTAAAACTTTGACAGAAGTAAGAAAAATGTAGAAATATGGAGGGCATTCTAGATTAACTAAATCAGAATTCGATAAATACTTAATGATACTATTTACAATGATGATATCAGGTAAAGAGCGAGGATCTGTCAAAGATAATTGGTCTAAGAACACTAAAATACGCAATTAGTTTATAGCTGATGAAGTTGGAATGTCTTGCAGAGAATGGGAGGAAATACATTCTAATGTCTGTTATGGTCATATTAAATTGTTATTAGATTAACCTGAAGAAGAAATCGATAATTTAGAAGAAATCGACAAATTTAGACGGTATAGAATCTGATGAAGAAGAATCTGAAAATTCTGACTATGAATATGACGAAGATGATCTAGAAGAACTAAATAAAATATTTAATGATCATGAAGAAGAAGTTTTGAGCTAAAATAAACCTGGTAATGCAAAAAGTAGAAAACTTTAACCATGATATATACAAAATCAAAATTTGTGAAATAACCCTGTTAATTGTAAGAATTTGTAAGTTCTCGTGGTATTCCCAGAGAACAACCTGAAATAGTTCGTTACTACAATAATAATTATAAAGGAGTTGATTATAGACCAACTTACAAAAAATATTAAGTTTCCAGGACGATGTACTCGTTGGACCACAAGGATGTTTATTTATTTTATGTAAGTAATATTAGTTAATGGGTTTTCTTTGATGAAATTATTGCATCCAGAATATAAAGAAATTAAAATAACGGATTATATTGAAAGCATAATTGATTAAATGAAAATAAATCTAACAAAATATGAAATTAAAGCTACACCACGAAAAATTGAAGGTTGTAACCAACCAGTAAGCCCAATTAAAGAACCAGTAATAGAAGCATATAAACACTATCATGTATATACAAAAGTAAGTGCGTAATGTGTCGGCTGCAAATAATGTAATAGCAGATATGTGTGTTCGTGCAAAGGATATCATTTGTGTCCAGAGTGTTATAAAACGCATATTAGTGAATAAAATGACATAAGAGGGTACACACACATTTATAAAAATGAATAAAGTGATTTAAAATACGAATAATATGTTTTAATATATATTGAACACGAAAATAGTAATTTACCTATTAAATGGTTGAAGTCGATTTCGAGAATTTTGTTAATTATTTGCGAAGTGGAAATACTGACAAGCTTAACATTATTTCGTTTCAACAAAATTAATAACATAAAATAAACCTCTCAACTCAATTAATCTTCGACCGCATACTTACTAAAACAGTTGTTCAATTAACAGAGGATTGCTGAAGAATGTGAGAGAAAGCACCGAAATAAAGGAAATACTCGACATATGGGACCTACTGTGCTAAGACAAGCTAGATCTTGAGCTCATTGAACCGGAATGAAAAGTAAGTTAAATTGATACTAAACGTATATTTTGAGCTGTATAATTTCTGTATTAATTGAAATTAAAAATATTTGCACAGTGTAAGTTGCTATCATTGATCTAGTAAATATATGTTAAATTTATTTCACCCCAAATGAGCTCAAATTATGTTTGCAATTGATATGTGTACCCACAGTAACATAAGATAATAAGATTTGAATATATTTACGTAATTCAATTGAATAAGAGATACTTGTTTCAAAAGAAAGTTGTCACGTATATATCTAAACATAAAATAGATATAAAAAGATACCTTAATAATAAGTTAAAACTTAGAGATTAGAGCTAACTTACGAATCAAAAAATAAATATAGATATTTATAACATGTTACAATGTTAAAGTAAATATAATGTTAATAATTTAAAGTAAAGATAGACTATGTTAAAAATATAGCTAATGTCACATTTACCAGGAAAATTATACGCAATGCTAAAATACCTATTTCCCTGCTACAACTACATTTTTGTATTTATTAAAGAATGTTTGAAACAAATTATATTAATAAATAATTCAATACCTTTAATTAGAGTTCAAAAACGTTATTATAGTAGCGAATTCATTTAATATTTAAAATTTAACTCAATATACTATAATAAATTTCAGTACTTTATTATACATGTAAAATAACATCCGTATTGATACTCCGCTCCAAATGCAAGTACCAACATATTACTCAGAAATGACTAAACAATTTAAAAGAAGAGCTAGAAAATAATAATTATGTATATATAATAATATGATACTTACTTAATTGTAATTTTTAGAGTAATTTAATCTTCAATTTCTATCCCTAGAAAAGTGTTATAATATATAAGTTTAGTATCTTCCTAGAAATATAAATAGAATATTTATATCAAATAATAAGTTGCGAAGCATTGATGGAATTTAAAATTAGACATAGTTAACAGAACTAGCAATGAATCACAACTACATTTCCGATATTAGTTAATTATATGCGCTTATCAACCTTAAAAAATTATATATAGCTAGGAATAATATAAGTAATATTTCAATCCTTAAAGTATTAACAAATCTTACATATTTGTAGTTATCCGGTAATAATATTATAGATATTTAACCGCTAAAGAAATTAACATCATTAAAGACACTTGATTTGAGTAATAATAATATTATTGATATTCAATCGTTAATATATCTTGTAAATTTGTAAGATCTTCAATTGGCTTCTAACCAAATAATCAATATAAATTCACTTTAATATCTTAATCTGAATAGACTTTCATTAATAAAAAACATTATTCAAGATTTTACACCAATATAAAATCATAAAAATATACATTATTATCAAATTAACTCTTAAAGTCAACCTACAAATGAATAATTAAAAATATATTAGAGTGTAAGAGTCATTCCTACAACTAATAATATGTGTGTGAATATGAATGTATTGTAAAAACAAGTTAAATATAATTTTAAGTTGTTTAAAAACACAATACTTTAATAAAATTAGTAAATATATTATAACTTGATTGTATATACAAGACAAATTATTAATATATTAAACAATTTAAGGAATGATTGAATTTATTTTATTATTTTTTATGATCTCAGTCAGAACCTTCAATTTCTTTGATATGATTATCAATATCATTTCTGAGTTGTTCTGTTTCTGTAATTTCAATATTTTTGTTTAAATCGCTTCTACGCTTGCACATAACAACACCGACGATGACTGCAATAATCACAGCAGCACCTACTGATACACAAACTATGATGATTGTTGTCATATTGTTATTCTTTTTCTGATCAGGGATTACGCATTGGGTTCCTTTACTCACCATATTATCTGGGCATTTATCAATGCATTGAATATGTGTGATTTCGTCAATGTAGTGTGAGGTGCATCCTAGCATGCATGTACGTTCGATATTGTATATATCGTATTGGTAGTAAAAGCAGTTATCGACGCATACTGAGTTATTAATGAACATTGGGGTGCATTGGCTGACGCATTGGTCAGCTTTTTGGTATTTATAAACTTCTTCTTGTGAGCATTTATCGAATGGGATGCATTCTCTGATTCCGCTTGCTTCTTCTTCGACATACAGGCAAGAATTGCTGCATTTTCCGTTCTTTTTATCGTTTCTCATTGGGTAGCAGTTGCTGACGCATGCTTCTCCGTTATTGTACGATCCGGTTGGGCATTTGCTCAGGCACTGTTTATCGTTCGCTGGGTCCTTCGCGAATCCTGCTGGGCATTTTTCTGAGCATTCTCCCGTTTCCGGTGTCCACATTATCTCGCACTTATCCGCGCATATCTTTTTGTCTTCTTTTCCGCTCCAATAGGTGCATTTTTCCTCACAAATTGTCTAATTGTAGTATTCGCATTTATTTGCGCATTATTTCGTTTTTCTGGTGTAAAATTACGCGCATTATTCGCACTGCCTCGTTTTAGCGTTTTGGCCGAACAATTCCGGGCAGTTTTCGGTGCAAACGGTCGAAAAGTTGTTAAAATTTGGGGGACAGGCCGTTTTTGCGCTGTTTGAGAAGGAAACGGACGTTTCTGGGCGGGAAATGGAGCAGTTTTCGTAAATTTTAACGTTTTCGCAGGTGAGCACGCATGAGGAGCCCTGGAGTGCGAAATTTGGTGGACAGGATGCTACACACAGGGTGGAGGTGGAGTTTACTAAGAGATAAGTGTTTTCGGGGCAAGTTGTAGGTTCGACGCAAGAGTCTGATTGAGTGGTGTAGCCGTCGGGGCAAACGGAGACGAAGCCGAGACCGAAGGTGAGGAATCCGGCGGGTTTATATTGGACGCACGTGTTGAAATCGGTTGCGAATGTGTTTTCTGGGCAAATGGTGCAAATGTTGTCTTATAGAATGGTGTTGAGGTGTACTGGGCAGTCCTCGTAGCACTAGTTTATGTATTGTACGAAGCCCTGCAAACATATATCAGTGCATATTCCGTTGAAATTCAGATTGTCGCACCTGTTCACGCACTTCTTTTATATTGGGTCATAGGCCTTGTCGTAGCAGTAAATCGGATCCAGCTCTGAGCTGAAGAATACCATGACGAGACCCGTTTAAAAGTAAATTCGCGAGAATACAGAGGTTTCGTCGAACGTTTCCTTGTTGTTAATATCCAGATCTATGTAGTGGGATCTGTCCGTGTCGTAATAATTAGAGTACATGATAGAAGTCGGGAATGCGTTCAGGCTCAGATCTGTTGCTTCTTGGTTCTAGTTCAAGTACGTTTGCATGAAGAAGGACTCATTGTGCTTCATGAAACCCCACACTGCACTCTACTTCAAAGAAATGGTAGTTTCAGGAATATCCAGAGCTAATTCATCAAAATTGGTTAGTAACAATTCAGTTAATATTTGCTCTCCATTTTAAATGAACTTCAACGACGAAGAACAAGTTAAAGCTTCAAAACCGCTGAGAGTGAAACCAACAAACTTTGAAAGGAACAGTTGAGGTGCATTTACTGAATTAATGTTTATTTAACCGGGTTATTTGCACATTAGTTAGCTTTCCATTCACACTGTTAAAAAGTGATACATACACTTAATCACACTAATCCACGTTTAAAGTAGCGTTCACTGCAAAAATTACATTTTACAGTGAACCAGAAGGAACTGAAACAAGCTGGTACTAACAGACCCTTGAAATATTTGATACCAAATGTAGATCAATTACATTTATAACATTTTTGAATAAATTGAAATCCATGTCCTATTATATTTCGCACTGAGCTAAGCCAGCCCATACCTGCGTTTTAAGCATTGCTTCGCAATCGAATAAGTTAAGTACAATCACAATATTTAGCATATATGAAGTGGGACACTATTAAAATGCAATTAATTTCATAAATAATACTAATTTAATCATATTTCATGTAAAATATAACAAATATTATCTCATTTACAGGATTAAACAAAAGAATATTCTTTTCTACAGTACAATGTACTGTATGAGCTGATTGCTATAATACGTGATAACATAAAATAATAAGACTCTCATCCATACATCATGAGTAGGGCGGTGATTACTGCCAATGCGCTGATACCGCACAATATGAGGATACCGTCTCTTTGATCTTTAAGAACGCTTTTGTCGTTAACCCAAATATCAAATTACAGTTGGTTTGTTTGTTCAAAACTTACAAGTAGTTTAGCGACTGAACCACTTTTAATCTTCTGAGTCAACGGGAACTGGAATATATTTACGTTTCCGCGTTCGCCCTTGAATATTTAATTTTAAAGTTCAAGTGTGAGATTTCCGACCTTTAGAGTGAGTGAGATAATAGCATTATTTGGAATGTGGCAATATTCATACTTGGGCACCTTAGACTTAATGGATAAAACGTTGTTGTCAATGTTCGTCTCAATATTTTCTAAACATGTTAGCAAGGATGAAATGAAAGTAATCATTTGAAGTGAGGCGATTGCAATTCATAAACAAGAATATGTGGTCTAAATAAATAATATATAATAATTATGAAAATAATAAAAATTTGACTCTACCGCGACTTGAACGCGGGACCGCTTGTACGTCAAACAAACGTGCTAACCAACTACACCATAGAGTCTCACAAGAAAATGCACATAGTTATTTATTTGTCTAAAATATTATATCTTTTTTCACTGATATCACGATTCTGTTAATTTCATGCAGCAAAGCAATAACAATAATATACACATATTATACTTGTACCTAAGTCTGACATAAGTCGTTGGTTGCTTTGGTCTAAGTCGTTGGATTGCTTGAACTACATTTAATTTTGACTATTTGAAAGTTAGAAACATAATTTATAATTTTCTAAGTCTATATGATATCTTTTGTATTTATCCAACATTCAATTACAAGTTAATGTACGGTCAAATTTTATATTATTTTAGTCAAATATTATACATAACAGCTAATTTGGCAATAATTAATATTTTATGATATTTTTGTTAATTCTAGATCAAATATAGATTTTAACACGCAGGTCAATCAACACTCCACATAATGTTCACCTCATCAGAGTCTCAAAAGCAGAAAAATGAGCGAATTTTAGCAGCTGTCGTTTCTTCTCCACACTATGTGCCACCACACAGACGTCTTGATTCGCTCAGAACTTTGTATAAAATCGGTTCAGGACCTTCATCTTCTCACACAATGGGACCCAAGAAAGCCGCTTAAATGTTCAAAGCCGAGCTAGAATAATTAAAATGTGAGAAAGTTAAAATAGAAGTCACTCTCTACGGCTCCTTAGCTCAAACAGGTTCGGGTCATAGAACAGATTACGCAATTCTACAGGTTCTGGGTACAGAAAATGTTGAATTGATCTGGGAAATGGAAAGACGTTTGTTATTCCACACCAATGGATTACTATTCAAGGCTATTGACAAGAGCAACAAATAAGTTATTCTTGAAAAAGTTTACTACTCAATTGGAGGAGGTATATTAGAATATGGACAACCAGCAGACACGAAGACGTTGTATCCAACAAATAAAAATTTGCCTACACCAGCTCCAATGGTATACGACTAGCCAGCTCTTTATGCGCCATGCAACAACTTCCACGATCACGTGGAATACTGCCTTAAGAACCACATGATGCTTGATAAAATGGTTTACATTTTCGAAAATAGACCAATTCTCAAAAAATTAGGTGTACCAGAAAATTTACATGAATCATTCTTCAAAGCTGACTGTCCCAATAAAAAAGGCATCTCGGAAAACTTAATTCAGACACACTTACTATCTTGCTGGAAAACTATGAAATCTTGTGTTGAAGATGGTTTAAATAAAACTCACCTAATAGAAACAAGTTAAGAGTTAGAATATCCACGTACTGCAGCTAAACTGTATTAAAAAGCCTTGAAACTAAAGCCAAGTGCTAGAAAGGATGCTTTACTTATTTAATCCTTTGCTTTAGCTGTATCCGAATAAAATGGATCAGCCACTCATGATGTGGTAACTTCACCAACTTGTGGAGCTTGCGGTGTTCTTCCAGGAATTTTGTATTTCTATTATAACAAGTTAAACCCAGCTTTGAAAGAATTTAAAAATGGTGCCTGGGCCGATTAACTGATGGTTTCAGCACTTGCAGTAGGTGGTGTTATAGGTAATGTTTGTAGAGCTAATGCGTCTATATCTGGTGCAGAAGCAGGTTGTTAAGCTGAAGTAGGTGTTGCTGAAGCTATGGCAGCTGCTGCAGCTACTTATATTGAAATGAAAGCTTTTCGAATTGACGGAGAGAAATATAGTTTAAGAGAGGCTCTTTAAAATATAGAATGGGCAGCTCGTAATAGTCTTAAAAATAAATTAGGACTTACATGTGATCCTATCAAGGGTCTTGTTATAGACCCTTGCATTTAAAGAAACGGTTCGTCTGCCTTAACTGCACACGCTTCAGCTTAAGTCGCATTAGCTGGGGTATTTGATCATTTGACGAGTTTTGACAGTGTGGTCAAAACTATGATGGATACTGGTAAGGACATGCTCGAAGAGTATAGAGAAACTGGTAAAGGGGGTCTTGCAATTAATTATACCCTTGATGCTGACGCAGGCAGAGATTTAGATTATGTAAAAAGCGAAGCATATAATCAGTTTGGTAATGATGATATTGAGGATATGTGAAATGTTATTTATAAGATATTTTAATTAAGTAATAATAATTATAGTATTTAACACTTCAAATGACGACAGTGTATGATGTTGTTTTTGGCATCATATAACAAGAAGAATTAAAACATTTTTTCTAGTTATAACCTCTATTTTAGGAATCAAAGGACACAATACATAATATTTTGCAGTAGAATTAGTTGAGCGATAGGTATTTGGAGTTTCAGATAAATCTGCATTATTTGATAGAGAATTTGTTTTTGTATATAGTGGCTAACGTTGTGAATAAGTCCAGCACTTAGGCTAAAATCACAGAGTCCTACGTGCTTTTGCACAAGTCTTACGCTGAAATTTTAGCAAGCACATCCGAGTCCAAGAACGTATCTCTAGCGAGTATTTCAGAGTCTGAATCAATTCCAACTGTGCGCAAGGTGGTAACTAAGAATTTAACACAGAATAACGCGACAATCGAAGATTTTCTCAAGTTCGATAACGTGAACATAATAATAAAATCTCATTCCCTCCAGGAGTGCCTGAAGAAGTTTATTGTTTTCGATTTATCAAAAATTCTGAAGCAGCTGATCGTGAAAATTAAAAATAACCTCTTCGCCGGGTTTATTTACCACCACCGTCTTTACGTTCTTGAAAACGCTGGAGTGGAACTGTACAACGAGCAAACGGGTACTGTTAGTTATTTCGTTCCAACCGGTGGAATAACACTTCCAGGCTCACCAAATCAAATGCAATTCCAAATTGCACCTTAAATCGTTCATATAATTCATCTTTTGGATGCCACATTTTGGAGTCAAGAAAAGGAAGTGGTGATTTAATTCACAGAAAACAAGAACAAGGTCGAAGCGAATTTACTATTCGTTAATTATGTTGAGCTGGATAAAATAGTCGAGAAGCACAAGAAGCATTATGCGGAAACATCATAAGTGAATCCAGTTGGAGACGAGGTGCATGTGAAAATTATTCCAATCATGTTCCAGTGCATGTAAATGCACCAGCCAATAGTTACAGTCTCCATTAATGATAATTAACCGCAAATGTTGCAAAACTACTGTGCGGACACGAATACGTGCACCATGAGTAAAAAAGTTGAGCTTGAAGATCACTTCACCACCGGGCCAGTTTTGGTGTTCACGTTCAGCGCGCCCTATTCGAGTCGGAAGCTTCCGATAGACTACGTGTTCGAACCACCGAAATCGTGTGTGTAGTGTGCATTTAACGCGCATTACAGCAAAACGCAGTTGTATTCCCAACAACCTGCGTATTAGTTCGAGCTCAACAACAGGTCCGATTTCGAGCTGCTTGCGGCTAAATAATTATAACCTGTGTAGTTTTTGAATTAGTTGCGTTTGGATTTGTCAGATTTGGACCAGGATATGCAGCAGGTGATTTACGTTAACTTTAAGTTCGGGCAGGTTGGGTGGTCGTTTGAGCGCTCCGACGACACCTTCGCCGAGTTCTCGGTCATTTATCACGAGTACCAGCAGCAGTAGCAGCCCGTTCTGCTGCACCCGGTCTCAGCCAGTTCGTCCATAATGCTCTTGAAGCACCGCACGTTCATTTACTCGTTCAAGTAGCGCGGCCTGATTAACGTTCACGAGCAAGCGTTACAGTTCATGGTTGACCGGAATAGTCAGTCGTTGTTTATGTACAGTTTAATACAGAATAAAATAGTCTCGAATTCAACACAGATAAATTTGAAGTGGAAGCCGTGCAAACCGCTTAAAGCGCTTTTCATAGTCAGAAACGAGTCACAATTCATCATAATTCAAGTGAAGAACAAAATTGAAGAGGAATCGCCGTTCGAATCCGTTGTTCAGGCCGTTTTCTAGAACGGGAAAGCACAAATGTGCTTCAACTGCGGCCTATTCACGTGCACCTGTTTGAATAAAAGTGAACTAAATATAAACCTGGACTGCATGAGCAACACAGTGAGCTTGAACGAAACGGTCATATTCGAGCGCGTAAAAGGAACACACACGTTCCAAGAAAGAATCCGCATCGTAGAACAACCAGGATCCGAAAGCCAAATCCTATTCAACGGGCAAATAATCGGAAAATTCATCATGAGGCAAGACGAATACCAATTCCAAATTCAAAAAGAAGAAGTCGCCGATTTAGTTTGCTGGGGACTCGGCGTATGAAGAAAATGTTAACGCGATTAAAATGAATGATGCAAAAACAACTTACATCTATAAAAGTGATCGAATTACATATTAAAAACTGTTAATTACCTTAATAATGTCTCGTTGTAATTTTATTGATTATCTATGCGTTTTAACGATAGATCAATTGTTCATATTAGTTCGTATCATAATTGATCGAGTTACGTTTTTCAAAAATTGTTACTAAAATTGTATTTTTGATGATTTGAATATAAGCGTTCCACTTCTTAATAATGATATCATTAATATTTGTTTTATAAAATACTTATAAAGATTTGAACGCCACATATTTTAAAGCCGATCATATGTATTAGATTCGCGCCTTAGAAATTCCTATGCTATGTGATGAACTGGGTTCAATTACTCGTCTTTTGAATGCAACACATGCTGGTTTAGGTTTCATTGACATGAACGATTCTTCTGAGTTAGTCTTTGAATATACAACAGATCCTGATTACATTTTTAATCCTATAGATTTCTTGCGTCCTCATGCGATATTTAACGAGTCCACAGGTTTATTTGATTTTATTTGGGACGCAAGTGTAACTATTTTGGTGTAAGATAAGATTAAAACAGGCAAATGTGGTTGGGAGAAGAACATTATTGTTGCATCAGGTATTTCAGGTATAATTTTGGATACTTGGTAGCGTGAATATGTTCAATGGTTCTAAGAATAGTTCCACACATATTCAATGTAAGAAATGTGGTATTCTGACAACTTAGAACGTTTTGACGATAAGCACGGAAACCAGTGCCACGATTTCGTTTGGTGGGGCATGCAATCCTTGTAGAATACTTATGGGGTCATATTTAACGGGAAAGAGGTTGGTCGTGATTATTTGTATTATCGTTTGAACAGGTCCGAACCAGCTCCCAGGTATTTGAACGTAAGTGATCCAGTAGACAATCAGTTCATAAAGGAAATGTATGATAAGTATACCAAAGCAGCGTTACAGTACAAAGATAATCTCATATCAAAGTGGAAAAGTGGTGAATTCTTTGAAGAGAACGAACTTAAGGTGATAAATCACTTACAACACTAATACTATTACATGGAAACAAATGAAAGACTTTTCCTGTGGTATGAAGCCAAAACACATATCGTTCCAGGTGACGAATGAGTTCTTGTCAACTTAAAAATTCCATTGTTCCAAATTGTTACATAAACAACAAACAACTACCTACATAAGTAGGCTACATTCCATAAATAAATTATTTCTTAGCTTTCTTTTAACTTATGTATACGCACGAATATAATATTTAAAAAATGAAACCCACTCCTAATGTCGTTTACCAAATCAAAAGTTTCAAGTTTGTTAACGCCAATACCGCTTCCGAATACTAGACCTCTCATATTTAATTCAGTAATATATTCTCCTCAGCTCCAGCCTTTGAATATAGGTATTGCAGATTTTGACTTCGATGCGTGCCAATCTGCTACAGCTGATTTGAGCACGATTAAAGCACTGGATAATATTTGGCACTGTGTGGAAAATATGGGGGATGGTACTTTTAAACTAAAAAATTGCTACATTCAGGCCTTAGAGTACTTAGTCCCATTTGACGGAACAGTAATGTTCGTTTACTAAAATGGAATCGTTTTTAGAAATAGAAAGAGCAGTTTCTCAGACTTTCTGGGTGAGAAAGACATTATTGATATTTAAGAACAGTTCGACCACATGTTTGAAATTGGCAACTACAAAAAATCAGCGATTTTATTCTCAAACGAATGCAATCTGATTAAAAATATTCAAAAATCAACTCACTGGCTTCAAATGGACAAGGTTGGATTCCAAATTCTATTTATAGATAACAAACTACAAATATTCGGGAAAGAAATCAACACTGGACAAATAAAGTACGAAGACGCTTAATTTATGACCAAAATTGACGAATACTACTATTTCTACTCAAAGAATATTTGCTATAAAACAGATGAAAGCTTCTTCATCATTGAACAGAAAGACATTTAGTTTCCATTTTATGTTAGGTAGAAGTACTCAAACTTCGAAAAGTTCGATAACGATTATCCCTAGTGGTTCGTTAGCTGTGAATGCAACGGTAGACATTTCTCAAATGTTTACGATATGTTGTACGAATTCAAACCGTTTCAGGCCATACAGCTTACTGCTATTCCAGACTACCCCATCGACCAAAAATAAAACCACAAAGTGACATCTGTAGCAGGTCAGCTTTTCGTTACAAACGGCCGCGATATCTTTGTGTACAATTTGAATGCTAATTCATTTAAAATTGTAAATATATGTGAAGACTGCATCATGTTAAGGCTACATACCATAAATGGACAAATCCTAGTTCGAGACAATTAAAATAGAAAACTATACACTCTTGGTCTGAACCACGAGTTTATAAAAATTGAAGATAACTTCAAAAATACCGATTTAATTTTGGCTAACAGCAACTATTTACTTAATTATAGCGACAAATTTTGTATTACTTATAATGTTAATCAAACACTAACACACATAAAATCAACAATTCGTCCTATTGGTGAAGACATAAAGCGTATTAATTATATTTTGAATAACGGAGAGTGGGACGTAACTGATTAAACTCTCTTCAAAATTTTAGATATAGAAAAAGAGTAAATTCAAGCCAGCTATCAGTAATTTGAATATCCTGAAATTCCATAAACGATAGAACAAATTGTTAAAGATAATCATCTAAATTTATCTTTTGTGTAATATTGTTATTTCGTTCTGTCTAAGCAGCTTCGATTTGCTAAACACCTTCATTCTGGAATAGTATAGTTGATGGTGATCACTTAACAATAAGACCATCTTTAGTACTTAGTTGAATATTGCGATGTAAAACTACAATATAATGATTTCGTGAAAATTTTTTAATACAATGATATTGATAAATTCTTGAAAATTGTGGAAGCTTCAGTTGAAAATGCAAATTGTATATTTGAAACGATAGAAGATGATGAGTCTGAATTAAAAATAATACAAAATACTTAATTAAATCGCTTTTATATCTGTTTCTGCATCTAAATTCACAAAAATTCTACGCAAATTCAGTAACATTTAAAGTAGTGCTCATAAGTGGATGTTGATCTTTTTATGAATTAAGCCATAAAATTCAACAATGTAGAAATAGTTAATATATTGAAAGAAAACGCAACCGCTATCAGCTCTCATAATATTCTCAATTTTTCACCAGAAGTTGCTTCTGCATTATCTTTCAATAATGATTAAAAAGTTGTAAAAGACATGGGAATACAATAATATTTTTCAGTTATTCCAGATCTTAATATTGTTCCTTAAGCTGATGTGTTTCTTTGTGATTACATTACATTGACATAGAAAAACATACAATGTAATCTAGCCACATTACCATCTTTGATTTATATCAAAGAAAAACTTAAAACCTAAGCGTTTAATCGGAAAGTAAAACTTCCAGCTCATTTGAAAAAAGAACAGTTGAAATATAAAAATTCAACAGTTGAGATTGAAGAGAAATAAATGCCAGGTGGTTTATATAACGATGATAACTCAGCTTATGAGGAAGATTACGATAGTTTTAATGATTACTATTATGATAATGACGACTACCACGATGATGATTATGATGACGATTCAGATGGTGATAATGATGACGGAGATTATAATGACTATGACATGCATGATGATCCTTGGCATGATGATCATTGGGATTACGATGGAGATGGAGATGAAGACGATGACGATTACTTCTGAGGTTATCTTATATGTTATTTATATGTTATCTTATATATGTTATCTTTCTAATATTGTTTTATTAAGTAACTCATAGACTTAAGTTCACATAGTTTTCATTTTAGGTATTATATTTATATTTGACATTATTATCAAAAGATCTTTCTTGGTTAGCACTTCCACGTGACGCCTTATGTTTAACAAAAATTATATATTACGTTATTGTTTCAAAAATCTCATTTAGTAATATTTTATTAAAACATTCACTATTCAATTTTGCAGATTCTCTGCGCGAATTCTCGGATTCCTTCGTGGTCTTCGAATCCGATTTCAGTGTATCCTGCATTGTAGAATTCAGCCAGTTGTGTTATCTCATCATTTTGTACTTCAATTTCTTTGTTCTCTGTTTTAACACCAACTAATATTATTTTAACGATTTCTCCTTCATCAATTTTACTTTAAATGCTCTCGAGATATCTTTTTGTTCCTTAAAAATATTATTGATAGTTCAAACTGAAGAGAACTAAAGCAAATTGAACGTTTTTCAAATATTATTGAGTAAAGAACTCCAAAAACTTGAAACCAGAACAGCCGCACTCAAACAGATTTATTTTTGTTCCGTTCAGAACCGTGTGTCCAATATCCACACCTATGGTGGGCTCGTAAGGCGTGTGTGGGATGTTACAGATTTAGCGCAGAACGTAGGTCTTACCGGTCTGTTGGGACCCGTAGAGGACGCATTTTATCTGTTTCATTATTGTGGAGTGGAAAGTATATTATATGTGTAGATTCAAAGCAATGAGAATAAAGCTGAGTTGGTTTAAAGTTAGACTAAATATATATATATCACTAGTTATATATCTATTTGTCATCTTATTTGTCAAATAATTATTATTTTAAATGTTGTCAAAATACTACTCATATCATAACATCGACTAAACGTGTTTTCGTTGCTCACATTTATCGTTTACTTTTCAAGTTGACCAGGTACATGATTACTGTGGTCGCCAAGCCAACTTTGATTTCAAAAAATACTAACTATTTCAAAACTATTTTTTGTATTAATTTTAACTATATATTAACTCAATGTTTAGTAGCGTCTCCTTTCTATTTTATTACTTCTTCTAACCTTTTGGGCATAGAGTCAATCAAATGATTGATGATATCTAACGAGATTTACTCCAACGCCCTCTTTACTTCTTCATTTAATAAGTCATATGTGGTACATTCTTCAGGGGAAATGTTTGACTTCAGTGGATTCCAGCAGTGAAAAAGTGGATTTAAGTCTGGACTCATTACTGGAAAGCGATAGAGCTCAATGTTGTTAGCAGTATAAAAGTTTTTCATATACTTACTAAAATGTGTCGGGGCGTTATCTTGTTGCAACTTCAAGTTATGCTATTAAGTGATGGAAGTGTAACTTGTCTGAGAACTTAAGAATTGACAATTGAATTCATGGTCGTACCGCACGGCATAAACCATAATGGACCCTTATATCTATAGCTAATCGTACTATAGATCATGCACGAAAACAGTCCATATTTTACACTTCGAGAAAATACTTCGGATTCCACTCGTCTTTAGGTGTTCTGAGCACTCTACTCGCTCGATTTGCATAGCATTTTGAGCGATACTCATCGGTATACTAAAAAGTTCTCCAATATTCAATTGGTTGTTTCAGGTTCATTCGAGCAAAGTTCAAACTTTCCAATTTATGCTTTTCGGTAAGTTTTGGCTTTATCTTAGCAACATAGAAGCTTAAACTGAATTTGGCCAGGAGACGAGATACCGTTGTTAGAGACATGGAAATTCCACGAAGGGCTTAGTATTTTTCAGCTATGATTCGTCGAGTTTCGAATCTATGGCTCTGGCGATATTTAACAACGCGAAAATCTCAGCTTAGTCAAATTTTCTGACACTATTATCGGCATGAGAAGCTTCTAGCTTGCCTGTAACTTCAAAGTGCTTAAAAATGGAATAAACAGTTTGGAGACTACATTGAAGGCAACAAGCAATGTATTTCTTGGTTGCAACAGTTTGTGATTCTGTTTCTCACATTCTCATCATTATGCGACGCTCTTGTATTGTGATCCGTCGGCTTCGTGTGTGCTTCGTCATTTGAAGGATGAAGTGAAAAAGAAATGAACCGCAGAATTAATTGAATATGTTATAATTAGCATAAATACAGTGATTTAATTTTCAAGCGCAATTATTACATAAACATTTGTTAAAATCAAAGTTGGCTCGGACACCACAGTAGGTTTCGCTTGAAGTACGAGCGGTTTCCGGTCTTCTCAAGGAACTGGTCCACGATCTGGGACGGCTTCGCGTTTGGCATCTGGTGCAGCATGTCTCTCAGGAGCGCCTTGTCTTCGAAGCCGATGTTTTCCTGGAACATGAAGCGCGAGAACGATTTCTTGTAGTACTCCTTCAGCTGCACCGGCGTCTTGGCTGGGATCAAGTCTGCGAGCTTGGCCCAGAAGTTGGAGTACCTGCTACTTGCGAGATATTCGTTGAGCCGCTCGCACAGCTCTTTGTTCGTGGCGGGCTGAAAGTGGACTTTGCTGGCGTTCAGCATCTTTATAACAGACGCAGCGAAGAGGTTCTGGAACGCGAGCTGCTGCTGGGACTGCGTTCGTTGCGGGCCCATGTTCAATTTATGTTTATCTTCCGCGCACTATGAGATTTATTTCACCTCCGGTACGAGGAGGCTTTTGTTTTCTGCCTTCCACTCGCTGGTATCGTCTTCGATTTTGACTATAACTTCTTGGCTCATTGTAGCAGATTGGTTAAGTTGGATTGTGAAGTGGCTAAGTGTAAACCTAGTGAAAGTCTAAACTAACATGTTCGCTTCAACGCACTGCGATATAGCAATACTTTTGAACAAGTCAAAGTAGAGCTTGTCTGGAAGAGCGAGAACTCGGAGCAATAAAGCTGAAACGTTGTTAGCTCCTATTTTGAAGATTTAATTCCGATTTTGATCGGCCACTAACTCACGTGCTAATGCGCTGATCAGCTGATCGGTGGTTATGCTGTGTTCCATCTGGTGATGTGGTGTGAATTCGAATACGTGTTTGTAATAATGTCTGGGAAAATACTACAGTTTGGATCCTATACGCTATGACTTTATTAAATTGTGATTGATAGGAAGAGATATTGTGAAACTTCACAATACGTTATAATATCACGAATTATAAAATGTCTTCAATTCTTTTCATTTTAGTTTTAAATTATTATTCACAATGGAGTGCATGTTCAATGTAAAGACGAATTTTATTAGAACCGAAAATTGTTGATAGATTTAAATTATGCAAATATGCATCTGATTTGAATTTAATTATATTTGAAATATGATTAATACGAGTCATAGATATTATAAATAACAAGCACACATGTTTTCATTTTTGTATATAAATATTTATTTATAACATTAGGTACACTAACTTTCAGTGGTACACAATCAATAGTTCTACAAATTTGCTTTATGATGTCTTCTAGTGTTATACTCTGTAGAAGTTCCACTATATTTATCTTGTGATTAGTCTAACAGTACTGATAAAATGTGATAATATTAGTACATGTCTTGATTTTGAACATATTTAAAATATGCGATACACAAAAATTATATAAGAGATTTGTTGAAAATTGCAATTCACAAATGTTAGTATATTGATTAATATAGTCGTTTGTATCTCGTACAGATTCACTCGTTGCTGTAACTACCTAAATAATGGTACTGGATATTCTGAATTATCACAAAACAAGTAAAAATCATAAATTAATGGTTTAGGCTTAGAACCATTAAAAATCTAGACAAATTCTTGTTAAGAGTCGTAAGTTGAAAGAATTCAAAATCAATAAGATATTTTTAATAATAAATCCTTAGCGTTACCTAATAATAGTACGGTTGTATGCAATATTTAACAAATTTAACTAAATAATACATATTATACTAAATAAACTCAGTCTGAGGCCGAAAGTAACGCGAACTATCTACTTTGTATTCTTTAAAACGGTTTCTCCTCTTCTTTCGGTTCCATTTGGATCATTTATTTACTTTCCGCGTTCATTTTCTTAAGATTTTAAACTATTTCGGATGCTTGAGATTGTAAAGTGTTCACCTTCTCGTGCATTTATTGGAGCTCTCTCAGGGATAACTGACCACTGAATAGAAGGTTCTGAATGAGCTTTATGGACATGAAGGAGAAATCGGCTGAATTCTCCTCTTCGTTACAGTGAGCATCAATAAGGAGGTGTAAGTCGAGCTCGGGCTCTATAACTTACTGCTCTTATGGTTACTCCTGCATAGATTCATCAATACTACAATTTTGAGATTTAACCAGCTATAACTTAGGCAAATGATAATTAGCTGCATATGAAACAGACTAATACGATGCTTTGCGATATGGCTACGCTGTTATTAACTGCTTACTTTTAATTCCAAGTATTTTCATTTTAAGTGAAGTGGAATTAGATCGTATTCGTGAAATTTATTAGTAAAATCATAAATTTTTGATATATAGAATTTGTATAAATCAAATTGTTTAGTTTTATTAAATGATTAATAAATTAGTTAATGTCGTTATTGCTTTGTATATGACATATCCTTATGTATTCCGAGATATATGTAGATTACAATGTAAGTAATTTTTTTTAATAACATGACTCACTCAACAGCAACAATCCAACAATACATCTAAACGCGAGTTATTTTACTATAGGCAAGTAAAAATAATATATATTTTAATAATTCTTGTATATTCTCGTGGTTAGTGAATTTCCAGTTTATTAAAATGGTTTTCATCTTTTTTCCAATCTAAGTGATTCTGCTTCCTCATTTATGTAACAGCTTTAATGTATTTACTATGTGTGATTTAACATCTTTTTTAATATCAAGTAACTATTTTACTATATTCTATGGCAATGTGAACATATATACATAATATTAATAATATTACGTATATGTGTAGCGGTTTAATTAGTTTTTTACTATGATTTTTAAGAGACATTTTAGATCTTTTTTGTAGAAAGTTAGTTTTTACATTAGTTGAATATTTAAAATCAGATTTTGTTTTATCTTATTGTGTTTTTAATATTTAAATATTCCTTTAAAATATTTTGAGCTTTTGTTTTTGGATAAAGTTATATTGCTCTTTTTAATAGCAAGTTCATTTTAATTCATATTTCAGTATTATATATTTTCTTTTTGTCATTTATTTATTTTGATTATGATTTAATATGTGTTTTTTATACTTTACATTATTGTAGGATCCTTGGTTTAATTGTAATAATTATAACTTTAATGTTAAAACTTTAAAGCTATCTCGTATCTCAGGTTGATCTCATTATCATATAATTTTAATACAAATTACTTAAATATATAAAAATAAATATATTTAAGTATAGTTATTTTCCACTTCATAATATGTTTAATGTTGACCAATTGTTTGATCATTTACCTTAAGACGTCCCAGCACCTCCACCATTCACTGTTGGAGACATAACTTTGGAAAATCCAGGTAGATTTATGACTGCACATGAAGTGAAGCAAGCAAGTAGAAATTAGACTATTTGCGATTTGGGCTTAATTGAGACTGAGTTAGACCTTGAACGTGCGTCAAATGCAATTAATCACATAATGCATTTGTATCCATTCCTTTCATATGGTGTTAAATTTGACCAGGAGAAGAAGTGGATGCGTTATGTCCCACAACCTGTATAAACGTATAATCTGCGTTTAGATGAATAAAAATTAACATCTTTCGAAGATATTGGTAACCACATCGCATGTGCTTCACTCGTACTGAATTCTCAGAAGTTATCTCACTGGTCTCTGCACCAGGTTCAAATTCCTCAGGTTCCAAAGGTTAAATTAGCTCTCTCAATTAAAATCTACCACTCTTTGATCGATGGAGCTTCGGTTATGACAATCCTCAAAAAGTTCAATGAACTTTACTCCTCAGCTTCAATTTCAAGTACGCCCAAGCCACTCCAACTAACAAATTACAGGTCAGTTATGTCATGCGATCCATCATGTGCCCCGAATAACAACCCCCTATCGAGAAGGGCCATGAACTTCTCCAAAATGACCGGTCAGTTCAAAGAAGAGAATCAATTTGGTTCAAAACTTAAGTTTTTAGATTAAATTGGGCTTAATTGCAACTATTACAAAGAAGAGGACATCTGCAGAGTAAAGGGTGTCCAATATTCATTCTCTTTGTACGCGGTTTACATCACACAACTCGTTGGGTACATGTTCTTCAACAAGGATATAAAAGAAAACGAAGAATTCACAGGAATGGCCGTTGATCTTCGCAGAAACGTAGATTTCCTCAAAAGAGGACGTTATCCTGAGTTAGATCTTGACGTAATTCTTGGACAAGCCGCAGCACCAATCCCATTGATCGCCAAAGCCAACTCGAAAACTACCACACAGGAAATAGCTTTACAATTCCAAAAACAATTTGAAGCTTACAAATTAACAGACGAAGCAGCATTCTAACAAATCGCTCAAAACGAAATTGGACCAGCAGTCTTCAAACTTAACTTAGATGGCTCTCTTTTGTGTTCTAACGTTGGTAAAATGGACCTTGGTGAGGGACCACTTTAACAAATGATCGGCTTCAGTTCAGCTTATCACGTTTGGGATAGACCAATTTGCTATCCAGCTAACGCATTCCACAGAGGCTAATATGGTATCTTTGTGTTAGAATGGGACTTTAAGTTATTTGACAAAGAACACTAGAAAATCAACAACGAGATATTCTTAGACATAAATAAAGCAATCATTCAAAAAGGAGCAGAAAATGTCAGTATACAAGACGTTATCCAACTTTATGAGGCCAAATGGCTCAAGTGATCCACATTTGTATCCTTACATGTACGATTTTTATGTACATTTTCTTTGTCCCATCTTAGCTTTTCAACTTTACAAATATGATACTTATCTTATAACAAGAATTATGTTAAAGTGATTTATTAAAATACAATCAATCAACATTTGTAATGTGAGCGAATTTATTCACTAATTCTGCTTTTATATTGTAACTGGTAATTTCATTTTCCACACCAAAATGAACTGTTACGTGTCAAACAAGCCGGTGTAAGAACTACGGTCGAAATTCTTTTCGAATAAATCTGACGATGCTTCTTTGCAGATTTTGATAACTGCTGATGAGTTGAATTTCTTAACGCGCAAGATAGCCTACGATTTGAATCAGAAGTACAAGAATGAGACTCGTTAGGTGCATTTAATAGGTCTTTTAACCGGTGCCTATTATTTCCTCGCTGATTTAACCAAGTACTTAACCTTCAGGTACGCGGTCCACTTTTTGAAAGTAACGTCCTACGACGGTGAGAAGAAGATCGAAACCATTTACCAGAAGAACGCATTAATGCCCTACGAAAAAGAAGACCTCGTTGTTTTCGTGGACGAGCTCATAGATTCGGGCGAGACCATGAACAAGCTTCTTCAGTAGATTCCACACGCGCTCAGTTGCGCCTGTTTAACGAAGAACAAACCGGCCGATTTCTTCGGCTGTGATTTCGTTCCAAAAGCTTGGCTCATTGGATTCGGGCTCGACGACAACGGCGACAAGAGAGGTTGGATTCACTTGTTCTGCAAGAACTATGGAGCAGAAAAGATAAACGAGTTCAGGACCTAATTGAAGAAACTGTTTGAAACGGACAAAGTTGAGGACAAGTGAGTTCAAGCTATTTATATTTAATTATGTATTAGAATATCTATATATAACAGAATAAAAGTTAGAAAAAGAATTTAAAAAGTGAATTAGTTTAAAAAGTACTAATCTGAGGCTCGAGTGTGACCAAGGCAAAATAATTAAAATGCAAAATAATTAAAATTTAATAACGAAAACAGATCAGATTTGGGTTGGATGAACTGTGAGTTCATGGTTATTTGTTTATGTGATTAATTAGATGGAATATAATGATATTGAACATGACTCGGTTTATTTAAATGTTACAAAAATGATTATATTTATGTTTTTTGAATATAAGTACATATAAGTATATAAGTATCACATAAAGTATACTAGTAAGTTTAAAAGCAAAATGATTAAAATGGAATTAATGAATTCACTACTTTAAAATTTATTAGTCGCTAAATATTTTGTTAATTTTCTAAAATTAAGTTTCCATTATTGCAATTTACTTTTCAGTTATTATTTCCTTGAGAAATTTAATCATAAGTGGATCCATCATTGTTATTCCGGGTTTCATTTCTTTTAAGTCTATTAACTTCTATTTTACTAATGCTATTCTCCTTTAACCTAATTTCAATAATTTAATTTCTTGAGCTGATAATATTCGTTTCTCATTTTCTAAAAGTATTTAGTCAAACTGTTACCTTTGTTATTTTATTTATTAATATTTAAGTTGCAGTTGTTATGGTTTCAATTAATTGAAATAGTTTTACTATATAAATGTCCACTTGTGTCCATATACTGCAAAAAGAATTTCGAATAGCAGATGATTTTCATCTGTCCATTCAAAATTTCTCTTATCAACTTTTTAATCAATTATTAAAACATTTCTATACTAAAGTTTACATTGAACTGATGTTCGATTTTCAAATTAAGTCGCTATACTTTTCCACTTTACTCTTTAGTTATTATTATATGTTTTTACTAATTTAAAAAGCTTTTACTTCTCTAGTTCAGACCACTGCTATTTTTGAGAAGTTTTGTTTAACATTTGAAGTGGTGATTAATTACTATAACAATAAAAAATATTAATAAAATCAGAAATATAAGTTATATATGCAATGCATTCCTACTCTTAATCTTCATTATATTAATACAAATGTTCTTAATGATGGAATTATTTAATATTTCCATTCCTCTTCAATAGAAGTTGACAAACAAAATCCTGTTTTACACAGCCTGTTTTACACAATGAAAAATTATAGAATTGATTTAAAGTTCCATAATTTATACAATCGATTGTTTACTTCTAAATATTATTTAATTTGTTTTAGGCTCAATTTAATCATTCCATGTTCATCTTATCAATCATGATAATCACGGGGGATGAAAAGAAAAAGTATCCATGTCTTTAAAACACGTCTTTTTCCTGATCGAGGAGTTTATTTCACCATATTTAAATGAAATCGTATTTACTCCTTATCTGGTGATCTGCGAGTAAAATCAAAATCAAAACTGATCATTTTCCGCTGGATATTTGGTGGCTCATGGAAGAAGTGGAGATATATTGAAGTTGGTCATTTCATTTTTACTTACACAAAATATATAATGTTTATCATTGTGTTTATATATGAATATTTATATTAAGTTTACAATTATCTAGAACTCATATAACTATATTGTGCATGCATGTCTATATGAATCCCACCTCTAATTAATTTAAACATAAAGTAGCGTAAGAAGAATTTTATTCATCGAAAACAATAGAATGAGGTGTTTTAATTACTGATATCATTTATATTTTCAAATTATGGACGAAATTTAATATTTTTTAGTGGCGATCACAAATTACATTATTATCATTTACATTGGAGTGTAATTTGTTATAAATTGATGGAATAATGTTTAATCGTATAAATTATATATTGAATAAATGCCGCAATAACTAAATTATTACTAACAATAATATTGCGCAATAAAAATGGCATCGTATTTAAGCTGCGTAACTTATTAAATAAAGGTTCGAGTAATAATAATGACACTTCTGAATGAAACAAAATATAGTGAATCTAGACGATGCCTGTAACTCAAAACAAGTGGACCCATATCATTGTTTTATTTAACTGAAAATTAGTCGGACTATGAAGTTGTAATGGATAGATTCTCTAACATTTTCGAATCGGTGATATAAATTCACACAATCAAAAGCTAGCAACGAAAAAATAAATTTTTGGGTAAGATTCTTTTATGTCGTATAAACAATCACGTTTATACCCAAGTATAACCCTGTTGAATGCGGCAGCAGCAGCTTGCTTACAGATAAAGTTAAGAGTTAAAAACAAGTGAAAAAGAGCGTTTTTTATTTTGAGCAATATTGATATTTAAGAAAAATTAAATATATTTATATTACGCACATATATACATATAAACGATAAATAGAAAATCAAGAAATATTCGATGGAGTCCCCAAAAATTATTTTTCCATCCCCCGTTGATAATCACAGTACATAGATAATATAGAAAACACATTTCTCACTATTGTTTTCTTCTCAAGTTGACCAGATACATGATTAGGTTTCGTTTGAAGTACGAACGGTTTCCGGTCTTCTCAAGGAACTGGTCCACGATCTGGGACGGCTTCGCATTTGGCATCTGGTGCAGCATGTCTCTCAGGAGCGCCTTGTCTCCGAAGTCGATGTTTTCCTGGAACATGAAGCGCGAGAACGACTTCTTGTAGTACTCCTTCAGCTGCACGGGCGTCTTAGCTGGGATCATGTCTGCGAGCTTGGCCCAGAAGTTGGAGTACCTGCTACTTGCGAGATATTCGTTGAGCCGCTCGCACAGCTCTTTGTTCGTGGTGGGCTGGAAGTGGACTTTGCTGGCGTTCAGCATCTTTATAACAGACGCAGCGAAGAGGTTCTGGAACGCGAGCTGCTGCTGGGACTGCGTTCGTTGTGGGCCCATGTTCAAATTATGTTTCTCTTCCGCGCATTATGAGATATATTTCACCTCCGGTACGAGGAGGCTTTTGTTTTCTGCCTTCCACTCGCTGGTATCGTCTTCGATTTTGACTATAACTTCTTGGCTCATCGTAACAGACTGGCTAAGTTGGATTGTGAAGTGGCTAAGTGTTAACCTAGTGAAAGTCTAAACTAACATGTTAGCTTCTACGCACTGTGATTTAGCAATACTTTTGAACAAGTTGGAGTAAAGCTTGTCTGGAAGAGCGAGAACTCGGAGCAATAAAGCTGAAACGTTGTTAGCTCCCAATTTGAAGATTTAATTCCGATTTTGATGGGCCACTAACTCACGTGCTAATGCGCTGATCAGCTGATCGGTGGTTATGCTGTGTTCCATCTGGTGATGTGGTGTGAACTCCAAAATTGTGCATATAAGTATGTCTGGGAAATACTACAGTTTGGATCCTATACGCTATGACTTTATTAAATTGTGATTGATAGGAAGAGATATTGTGAAACTTCACAATACGTTATAATATCACGAATTATAGAATGTCTCCTCAAGAAATAGAATTCTTTTTATTTTAGTTTTAAATTATTATTTGCAATGAACTGCATGTTTAAAGATGAGTTAATTGAACAAAAAATTTGTGATTGATTATGCAAATATGCATCTGATTTGAATTTTATTATATTTGAAATATGATTAATACGAGTCATAGATATTATAAATAACAAGCACGCGTGTTTTCATTGATGTATACATTGATATTTATTATACTTTTCAATGACTCACAATCAATAATTCTGAAAATCTGGAGACTTTATATTTTTGATATATTAATTCCGCTGGATTTAATCTACTGATAAATAATAAGACGATTCCAACTTGGTGAATGTCTGGGATTTTGCGTATAACTGAAATATGCGATTAAAATAAATTATAAGATCTATTGAAAATTCCAAATCACAATTATTATATATTCTCACTTTTGCTACGCATTCTTCGTGTTCACGACGTACATGACCAGGTTTCTCTTGAAGTACTGGTTGCTGCCAGTTGTCTCGATGAATCTATCCACTACAGCGGCTGGCTTGGCCTCAGGCATCTGCGTCATTATCCCTCTCAAAATAAGTTTGTCTTCATGCGTGATGTATTCTTTGTACATGCACTTCTAAAAGGACTTATTGTAATAGTCTCTTAGCTAGATGTGCGACTTACTCGGAATCAATAGTTCGAGTTCCTTCCAAAATACGGCACGCTTGTTGTTTGCTATGTATTTATTAATTTTCTCGCATAATTCTTAGTTGGATATGTTGTGACTTTCCTGTAATATAGAAACAGCGGACTATGCGAAAAGAGTCTGGAATGCTACATGGCTTTATGACTCTTTTCTTTACTCTGATTTGTTGTTACGATATCTTTTTAACATAGTTTTAGTGTCGAGCGATACAATTTCAGAATCTAGTGTAGAAGGAAGCTGTTCAACATTAATATTTTGCGTGTTTGTGCTAATATCTTACAATATTAAAGTTCCATTAGAGAAATGTTGCATGGTTATGCAACAGAACTGACGATACGATTTGCTAGAATTTAAACCCATGAATGACAAATGATGGAATAATCTACGGTATGTAGTGTCTGGTAACATTAATATCTTACAAAGTATGGTATTTATATCAGCCGGGTCGGTATTTAGCATGGTAGCCAACTTATACATCAACGATCCTTGTGTGCATTGCATCTGAAGTGGAGTACAAATATTATTTGCTCTATTCTATTATAAATATCAACTGTTATAAAATGTAGCTAACTAGATCTAATCAAATACAGTATAAAAACATCGAAAACAATAATAATTTGTAACTATGTTGTTGTTTCAAGCATTAAAAACTTCATTTCAGCAACATCATTTCAAATGTACATATCATTTGATTTTTCATTTGTGATTTATATTTGTGTGTACTGTTTATTTAACTGTAATATACAACATATCAGTTTAAAAATATATTAAATACTTAGATAATCTTATAATATATAAAATCATAATGTGAGTGACGCACCAACATTACTTAAATGAATTATATATTTCATTACTAGTAACCCATATAATTTTCACAATATAACTGTACACAATAATTGTTATTTGTGTGTGACACAGAATTAAATATGTTTAATGTTATTCAATGTGGTACATACAATAATTAGCATCATATTTGATATACCATTTGCGATTTAGATATTTAGATTGATTGTATTTTTTATGTGACGTGAATTGCCACACTATCTATTCCAATAATTTTAGTTTACAATTAAAAATAATTAAAAACTATAGATTCAAGATTTTTTAGTTGAGCAATATTATTATAGTTTAGTTCACTCTATAGAGCATCCTCCCCACTTAAATCCTTAGCCTCCTACACCAAGTAGGAAGTAATTATTCCATTCTTCATCGTAAATCATTGAGTATCCGCGTTTTGCTTCTTCTGACACATTTTTAACATGTTTGTGTAGTTTAATAACTTACTGTGGTGTTACCTCCTTATACACTTGAAGACCAAAAATTACACTAAGCGCTCTTAGCAGTTATTTTTTGATTTAAATGTCTGTGCTATTAATTAAACGAGTAATTAGTTCGTTATACAACCACATTTTAACTTAGCACTTTCTCATTGCTCTTCCAGTAAAACATGCCTGTTGTTCTTGGATTTGAACTATATTGATAATAGGCTCTTTATCATTTAAATACACTGATTTTAGGAGATCTTAATCCATCATTTCTATCTCTTCTTTATCTTCGGGTTCGAATGCGCTTGCGGTGTAACCTAGTGAACACGTACAACTACCTCCTGCGTAACAAAATTGACAGTCATATCTAGTAGTCATCAAGTCAACGTTTCTGTCTAATAAAAGTTGGTACATACCTGAATATGCATCTCTTATGAGCCAATCTTCGATTGGACAAGGCCCTTGAGCTTCCTTAGCAAGATGCTCCCACTGGTATCTGCTTGCTGTTATTCCTAATTGGAGGAATTGTGGATCAATTGTCTAGTTTATTTTTGAGTCCAATGGATCTATAGTGATTGCTTATGATTTAAACAATTAGCTTATAATTTGATATTCTTATCTTTCAAAAAGTAATGTTAGTAGTACTTGATAAGCATCAACACCATAAACATCTGCAAACTAAGCACAGTTTTTACACTCACATTTAACAAATTCTTTTTTCTTAAATAGTTTAATGAATAATTAATAGAGGTCGTCGTAATTCGAAATTGCGATCGTGAAGCTTAAGAGCTACATGCAGTTTTTTACCAGAACTTTGTTTGAGAGTTCGTTATTAAGGATCTCGAAGATAATCTACAAATAATATTTATAATGGGGTTGTCTGTCAAACGCCCACTCTGAACAGATAACCCAGGTAAGACCTTAGAGTGCAGCCGCAGTAAGCTGGTTGTTGAAACTGCACCTCTTCTTATCGCACTTAATAAGTTGCTGGTAAAACTGGAGCGAATTCTTATTTTACTTGCAAAAACCATAAAGAATTGCAGCTTGAATTAAAGTTTCTGTTTTATAATCGTCAACTTTAAAGTCTTTTCCTGATACTAGGAGAGTGAACAATTTATATCTCTCTTCTGGCTAAAATTATTGCATTTTGCCCTGAATCGCCTCGCTTGGTATATTTCCTAGAACATATATCTTTTTCAGTTCATCCATTATTTGATTCGTGTATGAAGACGACTCAAATGTTGAGGACCATCTATACATTGCAACAAGCCCGAGATTAAGCATTTACCTATCAAAGCTCTAAGGAGCTTTTACTAATTGCAGCATATAGCATGTTTTATTATCTAAAAATGGGTTCTTAAAAACATAACTCGCCGTTTGATAGTTAAGAAGCTTGTACTCTGATTTTATTCCTACTGGTTTAGCTAGCTCGTTTGCACGTTACCAAACGCAATACGGGTGTTTCATGTTTGGATCAACAGAAATGATTTTCTATTCAGACGAAACTAGTTCTGAAGCTAGTATTTTTAATTATTTAACCTGTTCACCATCATAGACATAAAAGTTTTATTTCATGTTCTGAAGCAATTTTTGATCAACATATTAATCATTATGGTACATCTTCCAGTCGAATTCTTAGTATGTACGCAGAATAACAGCTGAAAACGTTTAGCAAATACCCATAGTTGTTTAACTCAATGTATCAGAATTTTTCTGCAAAAGTGAGTTCTTTTGCTTTTATAAGAAGTTGCAGAACTGATCTGAGTTTGTACCAACTCCATTTGCTTGCTGGTCCAAGCTGGATTCTGAGAGTTGCGTCAGAATTTGGAAGAATTTAGCTTTTGTCATAACTTGTGATAGCTAAGATGTAAGCAGTGGGGTAACGTCGATGCAGTTGTTCAAGAGGAATATAGCTGCTATTTTTGCGCGTATGCGTAAATTTTGCGAGGTTTAATGTGAGTTAATGGGGTAATTCTCCAAACTGAAAAATACGTTCGGCGGTGTGATATAGAGCGGTCCTTATACGGGTACTTGCGCCTGAGCTTAGTTTTGAGCTTAATTTTGCGCCTATACTCCAACAGCCTGAACCTGCACTTGCGCATTCTGGTCGTCGAATCTCTGTAGTTTGTCGGCGAATACGAGTAATTTATCAACTTCGTTCTCTAGCGCGTCCTCGTCCGCAACGCTCTGCTTGTAAAACTCGCACTAATTAATTTGAATGCTGCACACATCCTGAAGTTTAAAATCGTGGGCAACTTAATTCAATTTAAGAGGAATTTTTGAGCCGATTGAAAACATCGGCTCCATTTTCGCGTTGCAGTTCTTCGCGAACGACAATTAAGTTTTGTAGTTTTAAAAGATTTGAACCGATTCGGGCAAACAGCTTCTGTCAAGGAGCAGTTTTACGAGGGCCTGGGTTATGAGAGAGGCGTTAAGTGATTGTTGTGTTTGGTGCTTGATAACGAACTGAGCGAAGCAGAAAGAGACCGCAGTACCAACTAACTGGTATATGCGCTGCGATTAATACTCAGATAAGTCTTGAGAGTATTAGAACTCAATTAAAGGAAAAATTACTACATTCTAGAAGACAAGGGGGTCCTCGGAGGCGAACTCGGGCTCAAATAACAGAGTCCAGTGCAAATGCTGAGAATCCGGAATCTGGAACTCGTCCGTGATGTACTCGTACAAACGGTCGAAAAGACCGCGCATCGCGTCAAAGTTGATCAAACGGTGATCGGGCGAAATCCTGCACTTATTAGATGTTTTAAACTAATCAACCTGGAAAAAGTACTAGTGAATCGTGCAATAGGCGTTCTAAAACTAATTCGAAGAAATACGCTAGCCAGAAGCCAGGACCGAAAACTTGTTGCTTATGTAAAACTAAGCCGAAATCTTCAAATACTTCGACATGAAAAACAAAGGAATCGGAAGCCAATTCGAATCATTCGTACGCAAAATCTACGACTTCGTCTGCTTGAAACTCGTATACGTATTATTCAAGCTCTCATAACTCAATGCATGCTAGTCCTTAATCGAAAACAAAAATGAAACAGACTACAAACTGATCACAGGATCAGACTGCTGCGTAAGCTCACACAAATCTATGTAGAAATCACCAAACTTTTCACGAGCAGCCTCCTAAGTATACACAAAATTTTAAGCATCAATTATATTATTTGGCTCTTCCATCTTCTACTGACGGAAATTAAATGAATTGATATGCTTTTAATTGATTTCAGATTAATTGACATATATTTTATGTATTTCACATTCTGGAGAAAACACTGGGACAACAGCAAGTGGTAAGGACAATGGTACATCAAAGTGATATATAGCGAAGATTCTCGTTACTTTTTTATCAAAATCAGGTTGGATGGTTAATGATAGTGACATTGAAGTGGTTTAATTTATGAATAGTTTAAATAAATTATAGGTAAGTATTATTTGAAATTCATGACAGAATTCATTAAAATTTATCATTTTCACTGTAGAAGACCTATAATATTGATATCAGCACCTCTGATTATTATAGTTCCGATATTTTCTTCAATATTGTTGTCATCAGTTATAAGTTATTGTTTGGTATCGGTTAATGTTACACTACCATACAAATCATATTGAATCATTTTCCCGACATATTATGTATTATCATTTGTTACTAAGACCACAGTTTTATTGATAAATAAGTCAAATTTTGAGGCTGCGTGTATTTGATTAGCTTGCTTGAACATTAGGATGAAGTGAAATTTTAGATTTGTGCTCAAAATATTATAATATTAATAATAATGCAAGCAAATATGTGAATATGAACTAATAAGTTCACTATTTCTTTTATTTATTGTATTCATTTCAAAAACTCAGACTCATTGATGATATCTATTGGCCTTTTATCCTTTATTGTGTTCCTTCAATAATATATCGCATTACCCCGACAATTTTTTCGTCTTCTGTGTATTATACTACGTCTTTCTATTACATTGGCATCGTTTGGGTATACTGAGGTGATTTGCTTATATTATAGTTATTTTAATAAAGTTTTTGTATGTATTCTGCTTCTTCTTTGTATTGATTTATTAAGTCTTCTTTAAACTGAATCTCATCAATAAAAAACTTAGAAACTAAATCGTGAAGTTCAGACAGTTCCTTTTTACATTTTAATATAAATTAGTCTTTAATTTTATGTTCATCTTCTTATTTATATATAAGTTGTTGAAACTGGGCTGGATTTATTAGCTATTATTAAATTTTGTTTGCCCGTGTTTAGGAGGCACTAAGTTATGTTTTAAGTATTTAAAATTCTAACTTCGCTTTTTATTCTTTCCGTTTCTATTATCTCATCATATTTAAGTTTTACATATGTTGCAGCATTTGAAGTGAAAAGTTGTTAGTTCAAAGTCGAAAAATTTATTCAACCTTGTTAATAATATTAACTTAATATGTATTTAAATTATGTTAAGAACAAAGATAAAGAAAAAATAAATACGCTGGATCGGACGGGCTCGGAGTAACCGTCGACAATTGAAGACATGGAACATGAGCGAGTGAGAAAGTAATTTAAACGATTAAATCACTTAATTACATTAATATTCATGTAGCTTCTTATTGTTGATGTATTTGGTAATCTGTTATTAGTTATACTTAATTATTCATATGAGTTAGAACAATCTTTATAAATTATCTATCATTATCTTATTTCTGAACATTTAATGTTTGAGATATTTGTGCCGTATTACTTAAATTATAGTTATTCAAATAATATATTCGAGTATTTTGTGCTTCAGCTTTGTATTAAGTAATTTGGAATTCTTTTTCATTCTACAATAAATTGTAGACTGTATCATGTAATTGCATTAATTCTATTTTATATTTTGAGATTATGTTGTCTTTTTACAATATTTCTTCTTCTTATGTTGAAATTAGTTATTATATCTTAGTTGAACTCACCAGTTATAGAAGAACCCAGTAAGTTCATTTTGAATCTAGGGGGTGGCCCGAAATGTTCAACTAATTCCATCGAATTTCCGGGGTGGCCCGAAAATGCCATTCCCGGCCCAGAATGTTCAATTTGGAGTGAGGGTGGCCCGATAAGTTCAACTTGATTATATTCTCATTTCATGATGCCCAGTATTATTAGGAATATTATCCACTCCTGAATTAAACAAATGTCGCTGTTTAAACAGCAATATTTAAAATAATATGTTTAAACTGTAGAAATTGAAAGAAATAGTAAAATATATTAATTTTGATGCATAATTATCATATATTCTGTATTGCGTGTCCAAAATATAATGTTAATATGTAAGAATATATTCCGTGTTTGAGTAAGAATTTTAAGATTATAATTATTGATTATCAATATTATCAGTGTAATACATATATTTATTATAATTTATCCACATCCATCCATATTTCGATTAATGAAACTGTATTATTTATATCAAGGTGAAAAATAAATAATATGTTATATTTATAATATATTACTCACTAATATAATATAAATCCACAGTTTTATCAATATAGTTTATTAAAAAGTATAATTAAGCATAATATATTCTTACATATTAACATTATATTTTGGACACGCAATACAGAATATATGATAATTATGCATCAAAATTGATATATTTTACTATCTCTATCAATTTCTACTGTTTAAACATATTATTTTAAATATTGCTGTTTAAACAGCGACATTTGTTTAATTCAGGAGTGGATAATATTCATAATAATACTGTGCATCATGAAATGATAATATAATAAAGTTGAACTTATCGGGCCACCCTCACTCCAAATTGAACATTCTGGGCCGGGAATGTCATTTTCGGGCCACCCCGGAAATTCGATGGAATTAGTTGAACATTTCGGGCCACCCCTAGATTTAAAATGAACTTACTGGGTTCTTCTATATTCATCTATTTTATCAGCCTGGTATTTTTAGTACCAAACAAAACTTTAAGGATATTGTCAGTATTATCTATTCATTTATTAATAATATTTAATCATGAGATAGACATCTATCATTCGATTATGATGAAACTACTGTACTTCTACAGTACTCTAAGCAGCTAAACCTAAACCTCTAAAAAATATCTTCTTTTTATATTGCTACTTAATGTTAACATTTCGCCACATTTGTGTTGATGTCTAAATTCACATGTATTTTGGAGCTGTTAATAAAGATTTTGCGTTATTAAGAATGGGGTAGATTTCAGGTATGCATCTAGAAATATTTCATGTTTAAAAAACACTTAAACATCTCCGATAATGGGACTGGCTATTTTTATGTTAGCTATGAAATTGGACTTACAATTTTGAAGTACAGTTGCGCCAAATCTTATCTTCGCGTTACAACCTTATTTTAACTCATTAATTAAATATTTCTCAAATATATAGTAATATACTATAATATACTATATATAGTATGTCTAACTTCAAAATAAAATCAAGTCTAAATTTAAAAATATAAATCTATAAGATATAAACTTTATATCTCTACACAAACTCATCACCCATCTCAGGTCAAGGTTAAGATTAGATAATATAATTCTTTAAAGGTTATAATATAATTCCATAATGTTATATATTTATCATTCACGGTTTAGGCACGCAGCGAAGTCCTTACAAAACTCCTCCGTTTATGCACTCGCAAACACCATTCTGTATAATTTATTCTTCAATCACGCAAACACAAATTGAGTTTAATAAACGAGCGTTAGATGGGCAAGCACAAGTTTTGTTTTCAACAATCGCGTTCAACCACACGCACTAACAGATGCCGTTTATCACAAACTGACCCTAAACTGGGCATAGCTTTTTTTCACATTTACCTTCCTTAAAAACATAACCAGCTACTCTTGTGCATTAAAATTAAGCGAACTACTCGTTAATATTCCTAATTTGGTAATCTTATCTATTAATATCACTTTGAATATAGGATTTCATGCTTTAAATATCACTTTATGTTCTTTGAAGTATATAATTTTCTGAAGCTCGCATATTGCTTTGAATATTTGCTTGTAATGTAGTAATATTAGAGATAATGCGCTATTCTAACTAACTTAAGTTTGAAAGCATAATTTACTCAATTTCTGAAGTATTAGAAATTATGTAATGTTCTAAATTAGTAGAATTTTATCTTATATTATCTATGACATTAGAGGTATTTTCAGCTAACATCTATTCAAGAGCTTCAGATTTCTCATTCAAATCATAATAATTTTATGAAGAGTTTCTTATAATATAATACTCTAAATCGCTATAATTTAATTTTATATTGTTTTATAATTATGACGCATTATTATATATTCTTTTGTCAAGTTCCAAGAGATCTTGTTGAAAATTAGATTAAATATTTGTAATATTTTACAGGATAGAATTTTATAAAGAGCTATCTAATTATAATATAGTATTATTCAACTATGATATGTTATTAATTATTCTATCTATATTAATAGTATTCTGATGCATATTATAATTTAGTTTGGACTAAACATCAGCCTAAAACTCTATTAATTTATTAATTTAATTTATAATGTTTACACATGAACTGCCATTAATTAGTTCACCTTCTGGACATTCACAATACTCTCCATTAAATATAAATGGAGTATTACATACAAGTTATTTATTAATTACTTCAGAAAACGTTAAATTCCATGCACAAAGACCGTATGAGTAAATTTATTTGCGACATAAATCACAGTCTATTAATATATTATCAGTTATGTCCGTGATAATCGAAAGACCATCTCCAATAAACTGTATACTGTTATTACATATTCGTACACTTTAAATATTTATAACTGTGGGAACATTAACAAAAACTATTAATGAACCTGATATGTTTAAAGAATCACAATAAACTGAAATATTGCTGTTTTACATTGATAATTCACTATTTTTAGCATATAATATTAAACCACCCACAAAACAGCCAGTAAGTCTTTATTAAACCAACGATTACTTTAATTATAAACTAACTTTTACAATAAAAACTAAACCAGAAATATTTTATCCTGAAGCTACAAACAATAAATCTGACGTTTATATATTAAGATTGCATTTGAGACATAATAGTGCTCCTTCAGCTAATTATTATGTGATTTTAACCTATATATTAGAATCTATTGTCATTATATCTGCTGTAAAACCAAATAATGCAAACGATGGTAAATCCTTGACAGAATACGTAAATTTTAAGGTAAAGTCTTGTATTTTCTCAGTATAAAGACTGTAAAATGTATATTATGGTTATGAAAACGTTATTTAACCCGATTGCATACGTTATGATAGTAATTTTTCCTTAACGCAAAATGCAACTATTTCATTTTTTAATATTTATTAACTACATATATGTGAATTTGCATTATTTAACTATATTAACTTTTATATTATGATCACGTAATTTGTGACAAATATCATTATTAATAAAGGGGTGGATATTCAAATATTTTGGATATTTTCAGTATATTACCCACATTTTTAACATAGTATTTACATTAAATAAAATTTACTTAGTTTTTATTAAATGTTTTCATTAAAATTCTTTTGATAAAATTATTTATATTACATTAATTAATTAAAAATTGTGTTATCACAACATTGTATTACCAAGGAGTTAATTTGAAAATAACTCCTAAATGATATATTATATTTGCTTGTTCTAAAGAATTCTGGATTGTTTCTGTTGAGTGAGTTATGTAATTCATCGTCTGTTAAATATCTTTAAGTTCGTTTTCAAGATTCTACATTACAGCAGTTTCAAAAATGATTATTGTGAGTCCATAATTTTTATTATTCTAATTATTTGGACAATTTCTGTCCAACAATTTCTATTTTGTCCAAAAATTTTTAGAATCCAAAAATCCAATGTACTATTATTTAAGTAAAACTAATATCATTCATTAGTTACTATTTCATCAACTTAATTTGTATTAGTTAGCAATTATGCAGGTTAAATTACTTAATTTCCAGTTTCCGGTAACAGAACAGTAGCTGCCTATTATTGCGTTGCAGTTTATTAACTTTATGTTATTATTTAATGTTATTTTTCTTAATTTTAATTTAATTTTCCATTATTTATCATTTTACTTTATTCTTTATTTTAACTCTCTTTTGAACTTGCTTATTATTTCTCTTTCTTCTTTTCCTCCTCTTGAATCCTTTTAATATATTCTTGTTTGAATCGTTCTACCGCTTCAACATTTGGAAGTAAAATTCCGTGTTATTTGTAAATTTTATCCCTTTCCGTTAAGTAACTTTGGGCCCCGTTTTCAACGTATTTGAGAACTGCCTGTTTTTTATCCGCTTCTGTGAACAGTTTGAACTCTTGAAAGAGCGTTTGCGTTTATTTGCTCGTCATTTGTTACTTTGTTTGCTCAGCGTTAATAATTAGTTGCTTGAATTTGCTTATTTCGGCTTAATACTGAGATATAATTTGATCTTTGGTCTCAAGTTGAATTGTGTGCTGCTTGATCAGCTGCTGAATATCAGATTGCTGCAATAATTACTGCTTTAAGGCGTCACCGCGCTTCTTTTGCTGCTCAATCGCAAGTTTTATGTCAATCAGCTCCTAATTCACTTACTGCGGCTGAGGTTGGTTTTACGGCTCATCCTAAGGTAGATTCTGATTTGCTGACATTGATATGGAGTGAATAGAATTTTAAAGTTGTTGAATTTTATTAATATATAAATTTTTTATTCTTCTAGTTATAAAATCAATTAATAAATAATATATATATATCACTTCCTCGAGACGGCACAAATAAACGATATTGAGGCTTACCGAAACGCTCACTTAGTAAAGACCCAACCCTCTCGGACCAGTTTAAACTGATTCGCTTACTTAATTTTCAGAAACTGGTTTTTGCTCAGTTTCTCTTTGCTCATTATTTCCTTCAGCTTGCTCGGGGGGTTGATTCGTTGTATTGGTATTGCTTAGTGTTATATTTAAATCGAACACGAAACACTTTACAATACTTTACATACAAACATATTTAATATAATTTAGCGATTTTAATATATTTTTCAATCTAAAACTCAATATATACTAGTAGTTATAATGTATATATATTTTCTATATTTCCACTTCTTTGTGAATGAGTTAATCAGTGCTTTGCTAATCAATAGTACAGTTCCCCATAATTTATAAGTCTATTTTGTATTCTGAGCTTCTATAACCTCTAAAAATTTAATTGAAAGACATTAATTTTTACTAGTATGAGAACATTATTGTTGACTTAGAATCTTTGAATGAGCTTCATAAGTTGGGCAATCAAATTAATATGAAATATTTAACGATATTAAACTGCAAAATTTATTTGATTGAACAATAAATAGCAGGTTTTGACACGTGTATATTTGTGTATGACTCTGGTATTGTACTTGTGACTAACTAATAATTATTTACTCTATTTGACAGTGATCAGGACTTAAAAATCAAAGAAATAGAGTTCTTAAAGTAATTTGACAAATTGTTCGAAATAGATGTGGCATTAAAAAGAGCAATTATGTTTTCAACAGAATGTTCACTTTTGAGATTAATCCAAGGTTCAACACATTGGCTTTAGACCGATAAATTAATGCCAAAACTAATGATTTCTACAAATCAGTTATTTATTATAGGTTCTTAATATAATACCAGACAAATATAGTATGAAGACGCCCAATTTATGACCAAAATAGACGAATACTACTATTTCTACTCAAAGAATATTTGCTATAAAACAGATGAAAGTTTCTTCATCATTGAACAGAAAGAAATTTAGTTTCCATTTTATGTGAGGTAGAAGTACTCAAACTTCGAAAAGTTCGACAACGATTATCCCTAGTGGTTCGTTAGCTGTGAATGCAACGGTAGACATTTCTCAAATGTTTACGATATGCTGTACGAATTCAAACCGTTTCAGGCCATACCGCTAACTGCTATTCCAGACTACCCAATCGACCAAAAATAAAACCACAAGGTGACATCTGTAGCAGGTCAGCTTTTCGTTACAAACGGCCGTGATATCTTTGTGTACAATTTGAATGCTAATTCATTTAAAATTGTAAATATATGTGAAGACTGCATCATGTTAAGGCTACATACCATAAATGGACAAATCCTAGTTCGAGACAATTAAAATAGAAAACTATACACTCTTGGTCTGAACCACGAGTTTATAAAAATTGAAGAAAACTTTAGAAATTATGATTTGATTCTTGCCAATAGTAACTATTTACTCACGTATAGCAAAACATTCAATATCATATTCTGCTAAAATGGTTAGCTTACTTACAAGAACACTATTATTCGTTCTATAACGAAATATGATGAAATCAAGCGCGTAAACTATATTTTAAATAAGGGGTAGTGGGACGTTACAAACCAAACTTTCAACAAGATCACAAACTACACAAAAGATTAAATTCTTTCAATCCCAATTATTGATACCCCAGAAATTGATTCGGGTGATTCAAGTTGTTCTAGCGATTCTGTAATTCTGTGATTAGTAATATATCTTATATTCACTTCATGTTTCTGTTGATGATCCTCGTTGTTTGTTATTTTATCATTTGTGTTGGAACTTCTGTGAGTTGGATTGTGACGATGCCCCCTTTCGGCGTTTCCGGGCTCAGTGGCTGCTTCAGGTTTTCAATGAATTCCTCGCACATTTTCTCCGTTCTTGCTTCAATTTTTGGCTAAAGTTTTATCTCTTGGTTCACAATGCAGAATTTTTCGTCGATCACCTCAACGGACTCGGCCTCAACTTATTATTTTGAAAGGTCTTTTGGCTTCGCAGACTTTAAAGGACGCCTGAACTTGAACCCACTACTGACCGATTCGCGCCCGTTTGGAGGGGTCAGGTTCAGCCTAGAGAGCACTTTCGGCAGTTCTTACCTTGACGGAGAGGAGTAATTCAGGGACACTGAGCGTTTAATCTCAATTGGAATGTGCTGTGTTTTTGAGAGCACGAAATCTGCTGGAGCGTTCTTTTCGGCCTATTATTTTTTGAACTGCTTTTGCATCTGTTGGTACTGGGCGGCTGATTTTGCGCGATTTTGGAAGAAGAAAGTCGGAGTTGGGAGCTTGTACACCTGCTGAGCATGCTCTTGCTGAATCTTAATCTCCTTCAGCACCGGCATCTAATAGGCCTCGACAAGCTAAATATCCAAGCTGTTGATGAATTTTAACTCCTTGCACTGGAAATGAGGGTAATTCCTCTGATGCATAAACGGCATTTGCAAAACCAAACTGGTTACCTGGCTCAACTCCATTCCAAACACCAAACCAACCATGTTGTCGTCTATGCAGTCATTTAAAACCTAGAATACGTCATTCATTAGCAAAATTATCTGCTGATTTTACTTCTAATTAATAATCTATAAAGAATCCACAAATAGCTTTTTTATGAGCTTAATGTCTTATAGTATGCCATCGTTCAGAGAGTCCGGTACGCGAACCTTTAGTCTGGTGAAATCTAGTCGTATACGTTCATTTTATAATAATAAAGAATCAAATTACCCATTCAAGCACAGACCAGACTAATGCAAAAGACTCAATATCTCAACAACTTGGTATAATATCATAAACACTGTGTTCTATCTGCATTTTATTCTCGAATCCTTTAACTAATCCATACAACTATGCAAAGTCTGATATTTTTGATTTGCAATAATTTATTGGAAATAAAGTGAAGAAGTTTGACTATTAAAAATATACCTTGGTATTAAAAATAAAGTTTTCTTTAACATTGCTTGAGTATTGGTATATATTTTATTTCTGAAGTATTCTATTTAATAATAATTATAGTCATCAGTTGTTTCAAGTAGCCAATACAACTAGTTCTTCAAGTCTTTGTATATATCTGTTTAGCCAGAAGAATTTTAGTATTAAAGATCGTCTAAGTTGATACGTAATTGTCTTAACAAATTTGAATTTTTTAATGATATTGAATTCTTAGCTACTTAAAACTAATAAGGACTAATATAGTATTCTATTATCTACTATCTTCTTTTGATCATTAATTTCTTCAGCTATAAAGTTGTTAGAGTAAGAAGTTTTGCAATTTACTCCATTTACTGAAGTGAAATTTATAATATTTTACAAAAATTGGACAAATATTATGAATTCACTCCATCTTTAAATTATGCAAGAACTCATAATATGTCCTAGTTGTAGATAAAATTATTAAAGACCAGTGATGCTATAATGCAATCACTCTATTTGCACTCCATGTTGTGAAAAGTTATTTAGTTAAACTAACTGTTGCTTGTCGTGTCCAGTATGTAGGTAATTAACTTAAGCGCCAAGTGTTAAATCACTAAACTTAAATAATGAGTTGAATGAGCTTGTTATTAAATTAACAGAATATGCTAAGCGAACTTCTTATGCGCCTACTTCGGTGTAATAACAAGTCATGTCCTCTGATGTACTACCTTTTATGGACTTGACTAATTTATAATTAATATCGTAATCTGAAGGTATTTCTAGAGCGGCTCGAGGTGAAAATATTAAAACTATAGAGGAAGCTGCTGATATATTAAAACCTTAGGTAACTGTTATTATTCGAGATTTAAAATAGTAATAATCAAACTTATTAGAGCGTGAATCGATGGTAAATAAGATTTAAGCCAGTTTAGATTAGTCTTATATCAATACTGAGAAGTAAATAAAAGCATAATTCGATTAACTTCGTGCACTTCTTGCAGATCGAGAAGCTGAACTTCTACAACAGTGTTTATAAGAAAAGAATGTATTAACGTCAAACAATTCGAATTTAACACAAAAACTTAAAGAATATTTAAATTTAGCCTAGTCTTCTCTAGATTTTGACGTTCATCACTCAACTCCTCAGTAGATTTGCACAACATTTTTACAAATAAAGAGCGCTTTGTCTTAGATTTAAAATGACGAGATGAATCCGTAAATTAATTAGTAACTATAATTTGTGCCCAACGACCTTGTATTTTAAACGGTTAAAACGTGCTTTGGCGTAAAATTGAACACGAACTTTGATCTTTTGAAGGAGATAGTGCGAATGCCTTTGAATATTACAAGTGCGAAAACTTATGACCTTGATAAGGAGCGTGAGTGTGACGACGATTCCATGCGTGCTGATTTGTTCGTGAATAAGATTCTGTCTGAGGTAAATTTGAAGTTGTTGAATCCGAATGGGTTGATTTAGAAGGTGTTGAATACGACAGTGGGTGATACGAATCTTATGAACGAGTAGGTTGCAGCTGTGACTCTTTGTTTGGATAATTTGCAGAGTTTGCCGCATGAGTATTTTGGCGGTGTGTCTTTGTATTTTAATTAGATGGAGGAGTTTTATGTGAAGATAAACAATGATTTGGTGTTGATGCAGCGTTAGTTCGCGCAGATTTCTGATTTAACGTCCAAGCTTGATTTCAGCTCTTCTTTGTCTTTGAGCACGGCCGTGAATGATTTTTCAATTCCCATTTTCGGCTCTCTCGCTTGCGAGTTGTCTCAGGTTTCGCGCATTTTCTCCTCTTTGGCTGTTGATTTCCAGTCCGTTCTCCACCCGTTCGTGTAAAAGTCCTACACCTCATATTAAACCACTTCAAAATCATTGTAGTTACAATTCCAATAACAGGTGTCCGAGTTTTCAATGCGTTAAGCTCAAATTCTCGCGTTTCAGGCCGAAATATAAAATCTACTGTAAAAATTTTAATCAGAGGAGCAAAAACAATTCAGTTTCGTTCAATCTTAATCTGAGCTAAAACGAGGTCAGACAATAAACGTAAAACGGGCTGAACAAGCTTACTCTCAGAAATTGAGTTAATTCCAAGCCAGTTTATCGGTGTTTTTAACCTACGAACTGAACACGAGGAGGAAACTGAGCGGAATTTTACAGAAATTTGAGGAGCTAGAGCATGCTCGGGTGTGGTTCGTGTAATAATATGCATAGCTAATGCACTAAATCGTGTTTACGAACGTGAATAAAATACTACAAATACAGAATGAGACCACGGCCATGTGCATGCACACCGCGCTGAACTAACCCATCGTAAACTGCATTTACTCAGCACTGAGGTAGCCACCGCACATAAATCAAATTCAGCCTGTAATGTTCACCAAATTCAAACAAGACCTGCTCAAATCGCACCTACTACAACTGGACATGTTCAAAGGAGAAGAAAAACAACTCAACGCACCAAACGGAGCTGTAGGAATGGCAGTCGCACTATTCGACTACGAACCTGAAGACGACGTCAAAGACGAAGCACTAAATCTATACGAAAACATTAGCTACTGGATATTTTAATACGACGCAGCAGGATGGAGCACAGTCAGCTCTAAACAATACCCACAAGTAAAAATGCTCGCACCAAGCAACTACCTGAAACCAATCGACTGCTTCACACAATACAGATGGACTGGAAAAGTTCTCAAAGAATGCGGCGGATACGGAGGCGTCCAAGTATCAAACCAAGCAGAAAATACCGAATAATTCAAAATACAGAAGGTAAGAACCGTAAAAGCTCAATTCGAATACGAACCAGAAGAAGACGATGAAATTCAACTTAACGAAGGAGATGTTCTCACTGTCGGAGAAGTTTTAGAAGGAGGATAGTGGTACAGAGGTCAAAATCAAAGAACTGGAAAAGTTGGATTATATCCAGCTAACTTTGTGGAATGATTTAAATAATCAAAATACGTATGTATTGAATCATTTATTCTTGTATTCTTACAATTTCATCAACTAGCCCTTGTATTTATCAAAATCAAACATATCTAATGCATTCAGAGAATCTTAGTCTAACTACTCAAATCATTTCGAAATCATTTACAAATCGTTCGCACTTAAATTTACTCCTCCTTTGCTAATATACTCACTTATAACTATGGATTCGTAAACTATTATTCGTTTACACAAATCGGATTTGGGTTGTTTTTTCAGTTACTACTGTTTTATCTGTTTTTCAATTATTAGTTATTCAGGATACCTCAAATAATAAATCGCTAATTATTTTTAGTACATTTTAATAAGCTCATCGTATTCTTATTAATATTTTTGCTTTAGTTCTTGAGATTACTAATTCCACAGCTCTGAAAACTTCTTTGAACGGTCTGATATTGACACATACTCAATTGTATGCTTAAAATCTTGTTAAAAGGTTTAATATGGTGTTTTAGGTTTCTATGGTTTAAACTGCATATTTGTAAATTGAAGTGAAAGTATATAATAATTAATAAGCTTTATCAAATGAAATGAATAAGCTAAATAAATTAAATAAATAATAATGACTAACTTTTGAGATTGATATGTGATTTGAAGTTATTTAATATTTCACATTTAGTCTCTTTTATGTTTTTTATTTATAATCACCCTTATAAATGACATTATAAAATGACAAGCTTAACTGTAACCTTATCATCAGTACTATGGCTTAATTTAATCATTCCATCTCATAAATCATGATAATCAGCTTAATTGAACAACTGTTATTTAATAATCGAGGTCAAAATATTTGCGAGTTCAAGGTCTAAAAATGCACAATTGTAGATATAAATCAAAATAACGTAAAGGTTGTCAGTACCACTTCACCGCTTTTTGATCAATTGTTGATTAAAATATAATAATGTGGGCAATATCACCTTTATATTGTTTTAATATGCATCATATTTCTACATTTCTCTTTTATATTTCTTTCATTATTTGTGGAGTGGAAATACTGACAAGCTTAACATTATTCCGTTTGAATTAATTAATAACATAAAATACTATAACAGTTGTTCAATTAATTACACAGTAATGCAACCACAAACTAATCTCAATATCACTATTACCGTCATAATTGTTGTATTACAAATGTTGTATATTGTATTACAAATTATACATGTATAAATTAATATAATTTAAATATAACATATAGTTTGTATTTTATATTTATATAGCTTTTTAATAAATTTATCGCCCAAGGTACATTTTTATGAATTTGCGATACAAATTACAAATTTAGTATAACAATATTAATTTCTATAATACATATTTTCAATACATTGTTAGCTGTCCCACTTCCACCTCCATCAATAACACAATGTTCACAGTCGACAACCTTTATGACCACGTAAGCAAAGACGTTCCAACGTACCCCCCGTTTTCAATAGGAGACATCACGCTGGAGAACCCCGCCAGATTCCTCACGACACACGAGGTGAAGCAGACGACCCGCAACCAGACCATCTGCGAGATCGGGCTGGTGGAGGAAAACCTGGACCTGGAGCGGGCCTCGAGGGCCGTCAACCACCTGATGCACCTGTACCCCTTCCTCTCCTACGGCGTGCAGTTCGACGCGGAGCACAAGTGGATGCGCTACCTTCCCCAAGAAGTCCACACCTACAGCCTAATGTTCGAAGAGACCCCGCTCTCCTCCTTCGACGAGATCGGAAACTACGTCGCGGCCGCCACCGACGTCCTGCACTCCCAGAAGCTGAGCCACTGGTCTGTCGTGAAGGTAGAGGTCCCGGAGCTCCCGACCGTTAGAGCCGGTCTGGTGTTCAAGGTGTACCACTGCCTCATGGACGGCGTGGCCATCATGCAGCTGCTGAAGAAGTTCAACGAGCTGTACGTCTCTTCCTCCGAGCTGATTGAGATCCCGAGCCCGATCCAGGTCACGAACTTCCGCTCGATCATGTCCTGCCAGCCGGACTTCCAGAGCAGCCAGCAGCCGCTGAAGAAGAGCGCCCTGAACCTCTCGAAGCTCACCGGCCAGTTCAAGGAGGAGAACCAGTTCGGCTCCAAGCTGAAGTACCTGGACCAGATCGGCGTCCTCTGCCACCACTACAGGCCGGAGCAGATCTGCAGAGTCCCAGGCGTCCAGTATTCTTTTTCGCTGTACTCCTTGTACATAACACAGTTGGTAGCCTACATGTATTTCAACAAGGACTTAGCAATCACCGAAGACTACGTATGTCCAGTTGTTGACCTCAGACGCGACATTCAACTTCTTTAAAGCGGTAGATACCCGTGTATTGACGTGAACAAAATTCTCGGGTAGTCAGCACTACCATGTCTCCTAGTCTCCAAAGGCAACCAAGAAACTTCTGTTTAACAGATAGCGAACCAAATGCAAAAATAGTTCGAAATGAGCAAGACAAGCAGCGAGATGAAGTGGTAGCAGATAGCCCAGAACGAAGTGGGTCCGTCTTCCTTCAAGCTCAACCTTGACATCCTCATGTGCTCCAACATTGGTAAAATGGACCTAGGCGTTGGTCCGCTTGCTCATATGATCGGTTTCAGCTCAGCTCATCACATCTGGGACAAACCAATACTTTATCCAGCAAATTCAGTGCATAGCGGGAAGTTTGGAGTCTTTGTGTTTGAATGGGATTTCAAGATTTTCTCAAATGAAAAACATTAAATGAATGATATCGTATTTTTAGAGATGAACAAAGTTATTATGGAAAAGGGGCCCGAAAATGTGTTCGTTTCCGATATCGTAAAGATTTACGAATCCGTTTGTAACAAGTGAAATTGTTAATACTTTGATATGTATTATTGGTGTTGTTTTAGTGTTAAACTAACATAATTTGTATTAGTTTACATATTTCCTTGAATTAATTATTCCACTTCATAGTTTGGCGCAATGACACTATCTTTGCAATCATATAGCAATTATCCTACGCAAGAGTTAAACTCGCCTAGATCAATAGTGGCATGTATGAGAATGAACATAAATCCTGCTTAATTAATCGATAACCATATTGAATCAAGCGTCAGAGCACAAATGATATCTGCGTTACGTCTCGAGTTCACTAAAATATTAAAAGATGGTATTTCGTAGGAAGAATTTATAAAGTTGGGTTCTCCTTTAGAATTAAAGTCCTCAGTTAAATATAGTAATCACGATTTTAATGGATAATCACTAATTGATCGAATGGTGCTTAAGCAAAAAAGAGATCAATAAGCCAATTAATTACGTTTCGAAAAATAAAACATGTAATAATATTAACTGGAGTAGTAACGAGAACAGTAGCGCATTCAACAAGAACAAAGAGATAAAGAAAGGGCTTAAAAAGTAGAAGAGACCCAAAGAGCATTAAGTGAAAATTTGAGGTAGAAATAAATGCGCACTCGTGAAATTCAAGAAAACTAATTATAAATGTTGTAAATGTAGCGTGAAGACTAAATCAAGAAACAGAATGAACTGCAGCTGCAAAAAGAGGTGAAACTCTAAAGCTTGCAAGCTGAAAAGCAAAGATAACTACAACTTAAAGCATCTATGCACAAATAGAAACTTGAGGAAACAAACAATTATTATGCGTTTTCAACATAACAGAAATGCCAACTAACTCAAAGTTAATTAGAACGATGTGATGAGCGCATTCAAAAGCAACGACGCTTGTTCGAGGAACAGGTTGAAATAAAGAAGCAGCGCATCCAGTCTAAACTAGAATAAACGAGACTCCAATCCACTCAACAACTTGAAAACAAACAAAAATAGGGTGAAAGATATCTGAACTAACTCTAAGAAACGCTCATGAAAAAAGAATAATTAGTTGAAGAGCAAAAAATGGAAGTACAGAACAAGTTCAAATAAAAAGCTAACTCAAACGAGGAAAAAGTTCGTCGAATGAATGAATTTTTAGAGCAGCAGTAAAAACAGAAAGAATTAAAAATATTTGAAAAATTACAAAAAAAGGAAGAAGACATAAACAAAGCAGTCGCAAACAGATTTAACTCAGTTCAAAATTTAATTCAGAAGAAAGAAAGCAAGCTTAAGTAATTCCAAGAAAATTACAAACAGATTGAAAACACTAAATAATATTAAAATGAACTCAAAAAATGTTAAATCGAACTCAGAATGGCAAAAGCTGAGCACTTCGTGGAACAAAAAGTATAATTACAGAACACTGTTCAGTAAATGATGGCCAAACACCAAGCAGATAAATACAACGCTGAATATGATAAATACTATGGTGTTGGAAGCAATAAATGGAAGAGTTTCAGCCCTTCCAAATTAAAAAATGAAACAGTTGAATCCCCCTATCACGCTAATATCGAAAGTAAACCAAAAGCGTTGACAGTTGTGAGAACAAAATCACCACTTCAAATGAACAGAGAAGGAATGAGCAAGCTGAATAAAATTATTGAAGATGAAGAAAGAAGAGAAGAATAACGAAGGGAAGAGATGTTAAAAGCGACCAATGATAACTAGCGCGCTGAACTTGAAAGAAGACACCGCGAAGAAAGAATTGGTGTTGCAAAAAGAATAGATATTGTCAGAGAACAATACATTAGGAGTATAAGAGAAATTTGAGAGTATACATATTTAATTTTATCTTTCACTTCCAAACGGATTCGTAAAGTTTTACAATATCAGAAACTGTTACATTTTCGGCTCCTTTTTTAATTATTATTCTATTCATTTCTATGAAAACGCGGTCGTTCTTTCTCTATTGATCTTTAGAATATAATTTATAATCGCCCTCGAAAACAAAGACTCCAAACTTCCCGCTATGCACTGAATTTGCTGGATAAAGTATTGGTTTGTCCCAGATGTGATGAGCTGAGCTGAAACCGATCATATGAGCAAGCGGACCAACGCCTAGGTCCATTTTACCAATGTTGGAGCACATGAGGATGTCAAGGTTGAGCTTGAAGGAAGACGGACCCACTTCGTTCTGGGCTATCTGCTACCACTTCATCTCGCTGCTTGTCTTGCTCATTTCGAACTATTTTTGCATTTGGTTCGCTATCTGTTAAACAGAAGTTTCTTGGTTGCCTTTGGAGACTAGGAGACATGGTAGTGCTGACTACCCGAGAATTTTGTTCACGTCAATACACGGGTATCTACCGCTTTAAAGAAGTTGAATGTCGCGTCTGAGGTCAACAACTGGACATACGTAGTCTTCGGTGATTGCTAAGTCCTTGTTGAAATACATGTAGGCTACCAACTGTGTTATGTACAAGGAGTACAGCGAAAAAGAATACTGGACTCCTGGGACTCTGCAGATCTGCTCCGGCCTGTAGTGGTGGCAGAGGACGCCGATCTGGTCCAGGTACTTCAGCTTGGAGCCGAACTGGTTCTCCTCCTTGAACTGGCCGGTGAGCTTCGAGAGGTTCAGGGCGCTCTTCTTCAGCGGCTGCTGGCTGCTCTGGAAGTCCGGCTGGCAGGACATGATCGAGCGGAAGTTCGTGACCTGGATCGGGCTCGGGATCTCAATCAGCTCGGAGGAAGAGACGTACAGCTCGTTGAACTTCTTCAGCAGCTGCATGATGGCCACGCCGTCCATGAGGCAGTGGTACACCTTGAACACCAGGCCGGCTCTAACGGTCGGGAGCTCCGGGACCTCTACCTTCACGACGGACCAGTGGCTCAGCTTCTGGGAGTGCAGGACGTCGGTGGCGGCCGCGACGTAGTTTCCGATCTCGTCGAAGGAGGAGAGCGGGGTCTCTTCGAACGCCAGGCTGTAGGTGTGGACTTCTTGGGGAAGGTAGCGCATCCACTTGTGCTCCGCGTCGAACTGCACGCCGTAGGAGAGGAAGGGGTACAGGTGCATCAGGTGGTTGACGGCCCTCGAGGCCCGCTCCAGGTCCAGGTTTTCCTCCACCAGCCCGATCTCGCAGATGGTCTGGTTGCGGGTCGTCTGCTTCACCTCGTGTGTCGTGAGGAATCTGGCGGGGTTCTCCAGCGTGATGTCTCCTATTGAAAACGGGGGGTACGTTGGAACGTCTTTGCTTACGTGGTCATAAAGGTTGTCGACTGTGAACATTGTGTTATTGATGGAGGTGAAAATTGGACAGCTAAATTTTATAATGAGCTTTTATAGATATATTAAGTTAGGTAGTTTTAAAATTACATTTCATTATCAATACTTTTCATTATCAAATTTTGTATGTTAAATTTATTACAAATTACAGTATTAGACTATTATTTAATTATATTAATGAATTTATTTTTTAATGAATTTAGTCTAATGATTCTAGTCAAATTTGGTCATTGATTGACTTTAAAATTAATGTCATACCCCTATATAAAAGGAAGTAACTCATTGTATTACATATAATATTTGAACTAAATTAGTTCAACTACAGTTTTTTTAAAGATAATATTATTTTATTATTAATAAATTTTGTCTATATATTTTTATTCAAGTAGCTGGATTTAATAATAAATAAAGAAGTACAATTCAATGACTGACAAAATATTATCGTTTTTCACTCTCTCCAATCTCCAAACGATTTAAAACCAACTTTTGTAATAAGTTCATCTCTCATTTATTGAGCTTTTTAAACACTAACAAGCATCCAATCCCATTAACAAATTTCAACTAATATATTATCATCTGTCTTATTGTATAACAAGTGTTCAAGAATAGCATCAAATGCTTAGTCTCTTACTTTTACTGTTCTATTAGTTAATTGATCCAAAAGTTCTTTTATACAAAACTATTTAACATCATCTATTTATGCTCTTGAAGCAAAGAAGCTAAATATTGAAAAAGAAATGTGGAATGCTTAGAAATTTATCTAAGTTTACTGAATGTACAGCTATATTTTATTAATAATATTTTAAAGCTAATTTTCTGATGGTACGATGTTTTCATACACAAGATGGTTGATTAACACTATACATGAGTATTATGATGCGCCATCATAACCACGATTAGTTATTTTGTTCATTATTTTTAGAATAACATTGTATACGAATTCAGATGAATAGCCTTTCAATATATTCATTGTGTGAACAAGTTCTTCTTTGTTACAAAAAGTAACATTAGAAATTAATGATTTTAGTGATGTATATTCAACTCTTTTATCTTTTAGAAGAACGTCTTCAATTAGTTGGAAACTATTTTAAACTATTTCAAAATCAGCTTTTTCAATCTATTTCTTTAGTTCTTCTGATGAAAGTTAACCCATGTCAAAAAATGTCTCCTCTTATTATAAAGACTGTAACTTAATATATTTTTATATTGTCATTTAGTCAATATTATCAAATTTAAGCAATCCTGATTACAAATCCTCGAAAAATGCTTTAATCCCCAGTAATCTGATTGTTTCTATTCTGTTGCATATGAATTAAGCCGTGCATACTGTATACATCATTAATATTTTATCATATAAACGATTTTATACTTTATTATTAAAACAGTATCTACACATAATTTTTAATGTTATAAATGTTTAATGTCTTACCAAACAACCTACTTCCCCTCTTGTATCCGTAGAATAATCATTGATGCAAAAAGTTAATACTTAAATAATATCATCAAAATCTTGAGTATAATCTATAACTTCGACATTTTACATTATTGATTTAATTAAAAATAATCTTAACACGTTGTCAGATGCCTACTTGTGACTATTAAGTAATTCTAATAATTTTTACCCAAATTATTTTTGTTCAGTTTATACTTTATGTTTAGGATAAGAAAGCATTATTGAACATTTGACTAAGTCTTCATAATTATTCTCCCATACCAGTTAGTCTTATTTTTTCGTCCATAAGATTAAAATTAATTCATGAACATAATTTTAAAATATACGATCATAATTTTATATTGCCATATCAACAAAATAATAACGAATTGATTGTGGTAATATTTAAAAACACATGGTTTCTATATTATCGTTATCTAAAGTAGAATTTCCAGAATTAATTAAGTTTATGAGTAAATAAGATAAATTTTAAACTATATGTTATTGTGCTTCTTAATTTTTATTAACAATTTATGCCTTAATAATTTCTGTCAGTTTATTATTTAGAGTTTGATAATCTGTATACTTTTTATTATGTATTAATGTTCCTATTGCTTTGCATGCGCCAGAAAATGATATCCAATCAGAAATATCATCTAAATCATTAAGTAATTCGATTTCTACCCATTCATCTGCAATAATTAAAGATAATAGTGTACACACTTAATCTCTTTAAATCTGGTATTAAGTTTTTAGGTTATAATCAACCAAGTATTTAACAAATATTTCTCTGTATTGGTCATTTAATATGCAAACATCAATTGCAATACGTGTGTAGCATTCAGTAATATCTCCAAGTTAATAGTAGTCAACCAAAGCTGCACAGCTTATAGCTTCGGGTACAAATTTATTTTTCAGTCTTCCTGCCATTTCTTAAAATGCTGCCGCAGCGCATCTTCTGATTGCAATATCTCTATCCAAGCAGCTCAGTGCAAGTAAATTTCCTGCTATTTGTTAGCAGTTGTTAGAACCAATTTCTTATCCGGTGTAAGTTCTTGAAATACTCCAAGCACAGAAACATGATGCGTCTTTTACAATGTTACTGAGTTTCGAGAATTTGTTTTAGAAACCAAGAAGAATTACTTCAACTACTTGTTATAAAGTGCTTTTGAGAACTAATTTTTATCTGAGAATATCAGCTATGCAAATAAGGGCTCCGTTCCAGGTTTCAGCAGTTTCTGCTGGATTGCACAGGTCAAGTACGGCTTGAATAACTTCGTCTGCGAACATCTTTGGTAATTTTTTCAGGATTGATGATATGCCGAATGCTGATGTTTATCTTACGAATGGGTCTGAGTCTTACAAGCTAATAAGCAGTCCGTCGACGTAGTAGTCGAATTCGATTGGGACATCGAATCCCTCTATTTCTGCGAGTGGGTCTGACCAGGAGTACTGTGTTTTCAGGTATGATGCTGATATTCTGCTGCATAGTACGGATGTGATTTTGCGCAGTTCTCTGTTTGGTGATTTGAGTAGCATTGGGATTATTTGTGGGTTAGTGATGACTTTAATGCCCGAGAATCTGGTGACGAAGCTCAGGAATTGCACTTGGCTTGCGACTTCCTGAATATTTATTTTCTTTGGTGTGTCAACAGCTTTTTGGAGTATTTAATTTGAAAGTGTTAGTTATTCAGCTAATTATTCTGCGCAGTCTGATCTGATTAGGAATCGCGCGAGCACCTCGTTCGCCATTTGAGTGAGTTTGCTTGATTTGTTGCTGTATTTCAAACACTGTTATATCAAGTTAGCGCTGAATTATCCGTTGCTATCTATATCTTTTATGTTAAATGGAGCGAGCACAAGTACTGACAGCCAAAGTAATAAATCAAACTAAGCTCTGAAGAGTAAGTGGTCGGATAAAGTGCTCGTGTCCAGTTGAGTGAACGTTTACTTCGTTTATAAGGTGGTTAGTTTTAAGCAGTCAACGTCGTTGATCCGTTTTAGCATTTGAAGGGCCGGTTCGAGGAACCTGACCTCGTTTTAAAAGTGCTTGGGCATGAAACGGAGGCCGCGGACGTCAATCAAGGTGTATAAAATGGAGTACAGGTGCGGTTTGGTGAATGCGTCCAATATAAGGTCGTTTTTGAGGTGCTCCATTAGCCTCGGGAGGACGCTCGGAAAAATTGACTCAAGTTATTGTGGCTACTCCAAGATAGTGCGCGAAAGCTTGTCAAAATTCATCGCGTGGATGGAGCCGGACAGCACATCGGAGTGCGAAAAGGACGCGTTAAACTCAATCAAGAGAGACTCTTGCAAGGTTGCGTGCATTAATTGGAGTGGAGAAGTTGGAGCGGAAAATGCTGATGCTCAACATTTGTTCAACTACTGAACATACAGGTAAAATTTGAACAATTTTATAAATCACTCCACGTTTAAATGGAATAACACTTACTCAATTAACTGAAATAGATAAATATTAGAAATTAAGAGAGAAAAGAAAAGTAAAACTTAAGACTATTGAAGTCGTGATATGGTTCTTGTAAATACTATGCAGATATCTATGAATCATAAATCCTGAATCCTGAATAGATACAAGAATTAATACAAAAGTAAGATGAAGAAAATCGATTAAAAAATACCGCAATATCTTAGTGCAAATTGGAGCTTTAAAATCTTCATGACGCTCTATTTTTGAAATATGATGAAGTAATATTAAAGTTATACGAAGAATTGGTCACTATTTAAACTCAGTGTTCGTAATTATCATTAGTGTAATCCGAATACACTTAAACAACAGTGGTGTCACAATAAATTATTATCCACCATAATTATAATGAAGATTAGAAAAAAGAAGCCTTAGCGCGTTTAATTCGGGATGGAAACGTATCGTACAAGCAACAGTTAAAAATGAACAATAAACTCCCCAGCATAAGAACTCTTCTGAGATTTAGAATACAAATTGAAAACAGTAAACTCAGTTCTCAAAACGAATAAGTCAACAGTTCAAAATCAATTTTAAATAATTAAGAAAATTAAAACATCATAGTAGAACCAAGGTAAGATCCTGGATTATAAAGGCAAGATTGATAATATACTGTACAAAAAATATAAATTTACAGAAATTTAGTGAAATGACTTTGAAAGTTTATAAATCGATTTAGACTCACCATTTAGAGTTATGTTAACATATGACAACAATTAATAAAAATAGAATAAAAATAAACAAATAGATCAAAATAAATGTATCACATTGTTATTTACCTATCTACGTCATTTTTCACTTATCTGATCTAAGAAGAATTCGAAAGACCTTTAGAAGAAATTAAATTAGTGAAATTTATTTATATATATCGGCTCACTCTTTTGGTACATCTCAAAAACATCCACTCAATAATTGATTACTTCAATCACAGGAACATTTTTAAATGATATTTTCATTTTTATGTGTTCTTTACTTCTGTAACTGTATACATAAAGGACTCTATATTTATTATTTACGGTATATACACTCCCCCGCAAAATAATACTGTCTTTTATGTTAACAACTTTAAACGTAACTTAACTCTAAACCAGAAATCCAAAGTTTAAATTTTGGGACAAATAGGATTTGGGACTAAATTTGTGATTTGTGTCCTTTTCTTTAATTAATTACTCTTTACAATTATTGGATACCTTGTATATTGTAACATAATAATTCTATAAATATTAATGTAAATAAAATAAATATTGTTATACTTATTCTTCCGCTCTGAATACGAACGAAAATTATACAAATATTATTTTCTAAATAAAAGTATTTTAGTGTAGGAATGTAATGTATACTGTACTATTTCATTTTTTATTTAATAACAGATCTGATAAACATGTTTTAAAATATTGTTAGCTGTCCCACCTTCACCTCCATCAATAACACAATGTTCACAGTCGACAACCTTTACGATCATATCAGCAAGGACGTTTCTGCCTACCCCCCGTTTTCAATAGGAGACATCACGCTGGAGAACCCCGCCAGATTCCTCACGACACACGAGGTGAAGCAGACGACCCGCAACCAGACCATCTGCGAGATCGGGCTGGTCGAAGAAGACCTGGACCTGGAGCGGGCCTCGAGGGCCGTCAACCACCTGATGCACCTGTACCCCTTCCTCTCCTACGGCGTTCAGTTCGACGCGGAGCACAAGTGGATGCGCTACCTTCCCCAAGAAGTCCACACCTACAGCCTGACGTTCGAAGAGACCCCGCTCTCCTCCTTCGACGAGATCGGAAACTACGTCGCGGCCGCTACCGACGTCCTGCACTCCCAGAAGCTGAGCCACTGGTCCGTCGTGAAGGTAGAGGTCCCGGAGCTCCCGACCGTTAGAACCGGCCTGGTGTTCAAGGTGTACCACTGCCTCATGGACGGCGTGGCCATCATGCAGCTGCTGAAGAAGTTCAACGAGCTGTACGTCTCTTCCTCCGAGCTGATTGAGATCCCGAGCCCGATCCAGGTCACGAACTTCCGCTCGATCATGTCCTGCCAGCCGGACTTCCAGAGCAGCCAGCAGCCGCTGAAGAAGAGCGCCCTGAACCTCTCGAAGCTCACCGGCCAGTTCAAGGAGGAGAACCAGTTCGGCTCCAAGCTGAAGTACCTGGACCAGATCGGCGTCCTCTGCCACCACTACAGGCCGGAGCAGATCTGCAGAGTCCCGGGCGTTTAATACTCCTACTCGCTCTGTTCTTTGTATATTGCCTAAATTGCTGCTTATTTGTACTTTAACAAAGATTTAACATCAGAAGACTTCTAAACTTTAATGATGGATTTGCGGAGGGACCTAGCTCTTTTAAATAGTGGAAGATATTCAAATTTAGATTTTGATAAAATTCTGGGTCAAGCTGCTCAACCTCTGTTTTTAATATCGAAAGGAAATATAAATACATCAGTTCAAGATATTGCACTTGAGTTACAACACAAATTTGAGATGAGTAAAACAACTAGCGAGGTTAAATGGTAATAAATTGTGTAAAATGAGGTCGGACCTTCAACTTTTAAGTTGAATATTGATATTATTATGTGTTCCAACATCGGTAAAATGGACCTAGGCGTCGGTCCAGTCGCTCATATGATCGGCTTCAGTTCAGCTCATCATATCTGGGAGAAGCCGATTCTTTACCCAGCAAATTCAGTGCATAGCGGGAAGTTTGGGGTCTTTGTGTTTGAATGGGATTTCAAAATTTACTCAAAAGAATAATAAAAATTGAACGATTTAGTATTCCTGTAAATGAACAAACTCATAATTGAAAGAGGAGCCGAAAATGTGTTAGTGTCTGATGTTGTAAAAATATACGAATCCATTTGGAAGTGAAAGAATATTTATATTTTGACGTAACAATTTATTTATACTGTCTTATATTATTGATTTTGCTTCATTCTAAGTATGTTATTCAATATGTCCAAGCGCAGCTCATCAACAAGTCAAGGATTATAAATGATCAAAGGTGTATGCACAAATATTATTGTTGTTTGATATTGTTGTTTGAATATTTATTTTGTGATTTAATACATCAATCAACAATTTAATGTCTTTTTCCAACCAAATGTGATTTTAATAATTTTTAGACATTGTACTAAATATATATTATTGTATGTTAAAGATTTTAAACATTTTATTCACCATAATTATCTATTTTTGTCTTAATTTCACTTTAGTAATAGTTATACAAATAATACTTATATATAAGTGAGTGGGATATAGGGCCCTATTGGGTCTTTACTGAGTGGGCATAAATGACGGGTTGAGCCCGTTTTGAAAGTGGAAACACTGGTGTTTTGCTTTCGAAAGTCTCAATGAAGTCTGTTTGTGCCGTCTCGAGGAAGTGAGATATATAAGTGAGTGGGATATATAAATATAAGAGAAGATCGCCAAATTGTAAAGAGAATTGTAAAGTTAAATCAAAAATAAGTAATATTTATATTTAGAGTTCGGAGCTTATTCTAAAAGAATCAAACTATAATAGGTTATTAGTTGGTTGTTGTTATCATTAATTATCTAATATGATATGTTCTATTATAATGTATAAATTTATTAATTACAATTTAAATAACAATATATGTAATAAATAAATAGTAGTAGATAATATTTAGTACAATTACTGTTTAAAAACACATAAAATAAATCGAATATCCATTAATAGTAATTTAACACTTTCTTAACAATCTAGTAATATTTTTATATTTAGTGATAAAGTTTAAGATGCAAGTATAACAATATAAATGAAGGATGTCACATTTTTTGCAATATTTGGACTTAATGACAATAAATAGTAAATTTAAGAATCGTCAATTAATGTTTCAATATTGTTTTCTGTAGTTTATGGCTCACTTATATGTTAGAAATGTGATATACTACTTAGAAATTCAACACTTATATTTTAAGCTCATGGATAGTTTTTGTCCACACTAATGCAACAAGGAATTAGTGAAATATTAATTCTGGAAACAAAAATATAATATAGATTTAAATGTGAGATTAGTAGTGGTATTGTTTTATTAGTTAATTGTTAAATTAATATAAAAATAATCAATACCAATATAACTGGATATGAACTAAATGAAAATTCGTAAAGTGCGGTATTTATTGTATAATTGCAAGATTTTGTGTATATTGTTATATAATAATTAACACTGTGTACAAATGTGATGAATTATGTTAACGATTCTACTTAACTTTAAATGACTGAATAACCATTAGTAGACTGTAATAGTATTTGTAAGTATAACAACTATTTTGTTTATGGTTTGTGTTAATAGTCATTGTAATATGGTGAATTATTAAGTAATTAAACGATAATGTGTATTATGCCTTTTATTTTTATTAATAATGGCTGTGAATGTACTCAAGGTTATTTACTTGATGTTAATAAGTGTATTGATATTGTACTTTAGTTAAAATTATTGAATTAGAGCGACATTAATATAGAAAACTATTTGATAAGAAATATTTCAACTTTATAACTATTAGTAAATTTCAATCAAAAGTAAGCAGATAGTAATTTACAACAAAATACTACTAACATACTAAGCTCAATTTAATAACTCAATTCAAATTTGACTACATTAATATCCAGTGTGAACAGTTCATTATAAGCTCTGAACAACTATACTATTTTGACATTTAGTCAATAAAAAGATGACTTATAGAGAGTTAACAATTCCGCTAATGTGCTTATCCAGCAAACAAGTACTAACTTGTTATAAACTATTTAAACGTTGAATAATACTGTTAAATAGCAGTTAGACACCCAAAAATCTTTAATTTCAGCCACAAACACATCAATGTACAACTTAAATACTCAGTTATCAATGACCATCAGCCAGATTAATTCAAATCTTTAGGGCTAAATTGATGGTTCAAAAAGTACTATATAATCAATTTAGAGCGCCTTAACTGGAATTAACAGGTAAATTAACAACATCAGCAGCGTGAACGCGGTGCAAAACTAAGATATTTTGGAACTAAAGAACCAAACATGGTAAAATATGAGCAGTTTATTTTGGTGTTAGATGGAATTCAAAACGCAGAGTCATGTAGATAGAAGTAGAAGTTTAGTTTATTGCCCCAGTTTATAATTATATTGCAACTACTTTAAAATCAATGCTTTTAAAGATGAAATTTATTGTTATATTAATATCAACTATTATTGTGGATAGTAAACATATAGTCGGGCATAATGTGGATAAATGATATAGATAGCCCCTGAAGATGATTGAAATTTTGGAATATAGAAATGAAAATATATTTTATTATTAGTTATGGTCTATATCATATATAATTATAATAAATTCATTTTTTCTCTTTTTTTCTTAACCAAAACAAAAGCTTAATATTCAACCTCAATAATAGGTTCTCCAAACAACCGTCCAGCAATACCCTCCTTCGCTACAAGATCGACAGTCGACTTACCTTGCAACAATCTAATCAATATTTTTCCAATATATTTCTTCTGGATGACAATTTTACACTACGTTCCAACATTTTTCACAACTTGACTAAATTTGTCCAGCTCCGCTTAGCCTACTTATTCGTTGTTGGGATACTCATGTTGTATTAACTACATCATCGTTTCGGCTTATGTCCTGTTCCAGCCAAGCATTGTCAAATGCCGTCTATACAGTCGTTCCATCGTTATGCTGATAGTTAAAGCAACGGTTTAAATAATAATCGTTGTTTGGTTTTTAACCTCGGGAGAAGTGGGTTCTTTTTCTTGAGGACCGACCATCATAATGAATTTATTTATCTCATCATTTTCTCTTTTGGATTTTAAGCTATAATTCAAAATCAACTTTTAGCTGAAACTCTTGAAGTGAATTTCTTATTTAGGCGCAATCATGTCACGATTTCATTTAAGAGCTTTCAGAGATTTCATTTCGAAATTGCAAACTATTTATATACATTTGTTAATAAAACCACACCATTTAAACATTTTTGTCAATTTTTCCACCCCATATATGAAAAACATCATTTGGAGCATTAAATTTATTAAGTTATGAAATATAATTGGGATTGCCTCAACTATGGCCACAGTACTATTCTAGGTTCTGACTTTACATCAAACTTTGAATCAAATGATTGTTCTAGTGATGCTGATGTTACTAAAATTGACCATCGAAATATAATTGTGATGATAAATATGGAACCTAAATTCCCAATAGCTATCCGTCTTTTGTTTTGAAAAATTAATAATAATTATATTTTGCTGACCAATCATATATATATATATATAAATTTCACTCGTGTACCATCATTTTTAATTCCAAAACTTATCAAAAAGAACGATTAGGCTTGGCGTTTCGACGTTAGAGCTGAAGAGGCATTGCTGAAATACCAGCTTTGTTTAGTGTGATCGATGATGGGTTCATTTGATCGCGCTTCTCGTTCCTCGCCGCATCCCACTTCCTGAGATGCGGCTCGGCCAAATCGGTTGCGGAAGGTAAAATCCCCCCGGTTCAAAGTGCTGAGCTGCCGTCAAGGATCGGTATGGCTAAGGGCATGCCATCAACGAACCTTCAGGATTGGAAAGCAGCAACCGCTCCATTGCTTCCTTAGAAACGCAGATGGTACGACGCAGGTGGATTCCCGTATAGATCGGCTTGCACGAAGCAGCCGCGTTACGCCCCTGGATGCTTGTACCCGAGTCGTTGGTTGCCTTGGCTGCGGAGGTGCGCCTAACGTACATAGGTGTATCTAAAACTAATGATCATTCGCGTGAACTTACAGTTCCTGTACAGAAGACCGAACTAGTATAAACGAAAGTTAAGTGAGTGGGATATATATATAAATTTCACTCGTGTACCATCATTTTTAATTCCAAAACTTATCAAAAATATATATTATGTATAGGTATACCATTGTTAAAACCAACCAATAAGCGTTAGAAAACTGAGAAAGACTATATTAGTTATAACGCGTTAGAAATAGAAAATACGTTAGAAAAGTCTCTAACGTACATGACGTTAGAAATTTAATCATTATTTACACTAAATTTTACTAAACAATATAAATCAACTTTACAGATATATCGTATTATAGTAATAAAACTATTTTAAATGAATAAATTCATTCAATTATAGCTTTAGACGCTTGTAAAAACGGTTAAATTAATTATTATATTATACTTGTTTTACAACTATATATTATCTTTCTCGATATAGCAGTGAAACTATTATATTATTACTATTAATACTATTTAATTTCTTAGTTGCATATAAATTAAAAGGTTAACTTTAAAATATTTAAGTTGTAGTTAAAATATTATTATGAAACTGAACTTAATGTCTTGCGGTGCTCTAACGATAATTAAGTTCAGCTTGATCACCAATATGGCAATAAGACGAAGCCCGTGGCAACTGGATCGGGCTATTTAAATGAATTTATTTTAAAAACAGATAACATTAAAATATTAAAATAATAATATTTATAAAAGAGTATCATCTTCTCTTCTTACCGCCTGCATTAATGAATCCTTGCATGAGACCGTCCATAAGACCATCAGCTGCTGCAGTAAGTTTTTCTTCTTTTTCTTCTTTTTTAGCTACCAACTTTTGAGCTCCAACTCTTATTGGCTCTTCTTCTTACTCTTTCTTGTCGTCTTTCTTCTTCTCCTTTTCTATTCTCTTCAACTCATTAATTTCATCATCTTTGAGTTGTTAGAGAGTTTCTTGGGCATTTTACGCGAAATCATAGAAGTATTAGACAAATTCTTCGAATTTCGTGTTTTTGCTTTCTGCGAAGAACTCCATTGTTTTCTCAATTTTAGTCTTTATTTATTAATCTATTTCTAAGACTTTTTCAACCTAGAATTCAGCTGTATCCACAAACTTTTACATTATTTATTCATAGTTATCTTGTTTGTTAGCCTCAAACGAAGAAACGGTTTGCTTTATTAGAATAATTTAATTATAGAACTTATTAAAGGCATCAGATTAATCATTATATGAATTCTTTTTGCATTTATTGCAGAGAGCTGCGAATTCCTCAATACACATAAGAGGATTGGTTTCGCCTTCTAAATCTTTGAAATCAGTATTTACAGGATCATCTCTAAAAGTGTCTAAATATTTTTGATCCCCTTCAGGAAGAGCCTTTTAAATGTCATTTTGAACAATTTTATAAACAAAATTAATTAATGGTTTGCCTGTATTATCTTTAGTATCAAAATATTTAGTTAATGTTTTCAGTTTGAAACCATAAGCCTGACCTCTTTAAGTGCCAGAATTTAGGAAATTACCTAAAGTTAGCATACCCTTCAATATATTATGGAATCTCTTTGATTTATTAATAAAATCGAAGAATTTATTATAGCATACAAACACTGGTTTATGTTTCGACAATTCATAATGAAAAGCCTTTAAATATTACCAATTTAGTAAACGTTAGTTCAATTTAGGGAAAACTGATACTTTGAAAACATATTGTTCTGGCTTACCATATTTTTCTGGATCCGGATCTTACTCAAACGCTGATTTAACTTATGCTATTTCTTCACTTGTAGGACATGTTTGTACTAAATTATCAACTCCGGGATCAATATCTGTTAAATCTTTTAGCTGAAGTATTTTATTAAATATTTAATCTATAGGTAGTTTAAATTTTTATAATACGATGGCAATAGCCTATTACTTTTTAGAATCTAGAATAGTTATCAGCTTTGGCTTTGTATCAGCGGATTTTTCAAGGGTTTTTTCAATTTTCTTTGCAGCTAATAAATTTTCAAGTTATTCCGTAAGTTAATTGTTAAGTTTAAAATCTTTTGTTCCAATTTTAGCCCAAATGCCAGTATCCTTAATTTCTTGGTCTTTTAATTTATCCCAAAACATTGGTTTTACAATAACGGTCGGCTTGTTTAATTCTTCTTTTTTAGGTTTAGCTGGAGCCATTGGTACTCCTGGGATTCCTGGAACTCCACCTGGAACGCCGCCTGGAGGAGGCGGTAGCATTCCTCCCATTCCTGGTGGTGGAGGCAGTTTACCTCCTGGTGGTGGCGGAAGGCCTCCTGGTGGTGGAGGTAAGCCGCCTGATGGTGGTGGAGGTAAACCGCCTGATGGTGGTGGCGGAAGGCCTCCTGGTGGTGGAGGTAAGCCGCCTGATGGTGGTGGAGGTAAACCGCCTGATGGTGGTGGAGGTAAGCCGCCTGATGGTGGTGGAGGTAAACCGCCTGATGGTGGTGGCGGTAAGCCGCCTGATGGTGGTGGAGGTAAGCCGCCTGATGGTGGTGGAGGTAAGCCGCCTGATGGTGGTGGAGGTAGACCGCCTGATGGTGGTGGAGGTAAGCCGCCTGATGGTGGTGGAGGTAAGCCGCCTGATGGTGGTGGAGGTAAGCCGCCTGATGGTGGTGGAGGTAAACCGCCTGATGGTGGTGGAGGTAAACCGCCTGATGGTGGTGGAGGTAAACCGCCTGATGGTGGTGGAGGTAAACCGCCTGATGGTGGTGGAGGTAAGCCGCCTGATGGTGGAGGGGCTAAAAGACCTCCTGGTGGAGGTGCAGTTAAAAATCCGCCTGGTGGTGGTAAAAGTCCATTGGGAGGTGGAAGTGGATAACTATTTGGAACGCCTAATGGTATGCTTACAGTTATGGGAGGTGGAATTGCTTTTTCTTGTTTACTATGTGAGTAATTATATATTAAAATATTTTGCCACTTCTAATGCGGATGACAAATTCCAATAAATAATCTCAAGTTGGAGATTATTCATGAACTACTCATTAACACAAGAGGGCCAAAAATATGATTTCGATCGTATTAGACCATAATCGACTATTCAAAGTCGGTATTTAATATTCCAAAAAGGAAAAATAGAAATTACCACATGCAATAAAAGGACGGCAATGACAAAAATAAACGCGGTAGAAGATGTTTAGGGAAGGTCAACTAATTCACTTAACAAACTTAGGCAGTTCTGAAGCGTTTGTATTCTCTTCATTTCTGGGTCCAACGGATGAATTCATAAAATATTGTACCAATCTGAACTAGTTATATCACTTGTTTAAGATGTCCCTGTGTAATTTCTACGTTTTAGTCAACAAAACTAATTTATGAAAGATTTTATCTCGAAAATATATGGTAGTTAAGCCTGATTGAGAAAAGAATAAGAGGATCCAATGATTGGTATACGGACGCAATATGTAATTTATAACTAGTAGCGCAAGCACTGGACCTGCAGAGGACCTCGGTGTTCATCTTCAACTGGGTCAATCTGAACGATTTTAGGTATTTCTTAATCACGAAAAACAATGGAGGACTTTTTCTTTCAATCTCAACCGGGAGCTCAAGATGAAGTATTGGTACTTCGCTTAATTAGAATTATAATCCAGGTAGTTACAGTCGCTTTCATTCTCAATATTCAAATAATGAATGCATTTTTGTTTCTTGAAGAATGGAATCAAGTGGGTTAGTCGGGCCCAGCATTAAATAATATATTGATGCTACTCTAAAACAACAGTTATTTTACTTATGATCTTCCACTTCCATTTCATAATGAGAAATCAATTTTCTTGATTGTTAAATTATACAACGTTAGGTAAAGTTGAAACTTATTATTGAAGTATATACAGAGTTATATACGTTAATTATTGTAGCACAGCTATCCAAGGCTCAACCAGGCCTTGATGTGATTGAAGCACTTTACAAATCAATAGTAAATAGAGTTAATGAGTGTATTGATGAGGAGGGAGAACACACTCATTATTGAGCCGGGCAGTGATATAAGTAAGATTCAAATAATAAACTTCATTCTTCTTCCTAATTCAAAAAAGCATTTCAAGGGCCCACCACTGTAGTGGTGCATACCCTTATTATAGTTATGGGCCTCCTGATCCGAAACCGCCAGCGCGCATATCTTTAATATCGTTTTTCAATGCTCGATTATCTTTAACTAAATCAGAAATATCTTTTTCTAAATTTAGGATCACAGCTTCTTTCTCAACGAGTATTTTCTTAATCTTTTCAATGCGCTCGAAGTCTTCAAGTGGGACGATTCTGAGTTAGTTTTTGACTCTGAATGCACTGACTGACAATCCAGAATTGAATTCTGGCATTTAGTACGCTAATTATTTTGATCTGCGTATAACTTTGATTGGGTCTTCTCCGATCATTGCTTCTATTTCTTTTACGATGTAGCTTGCGGTCAGTGATTCTGATTTTCTCAGAACTTCAAATAGTGAGTGTTGTCCCAGTTGTTGCCCTTCAGCTTGAATATTGAATGCGTCTTCAAGCCCTTATTGTTCGCTGTCGTGCTTGAATTGCAGGCATTTCTTCGTGAACATGTTTAGTGCTTAGAATATGTAATACAGTGATTTTTCTTGGTGTAAATCTGGTTTGTTCAGAATTGCTATAAGATCCAGGATTGATTCCTTAAAATTTGCTGCGATGACTGGGTGCTAGTTCGCCATTCTTTATCCCAGATCCTGTATTGAGTCTTGTAGCACAAAGTTGAGATCTTCAGTTTGAATTTATTGTCCCTCCAAATTTTCAAGGAGGTATTTATCAGACTATAAATTAACTATGAACTGCTCTCTGACCCTCATAACGAAAACGATTGACTTAACGCACGGGTCGTTCTTGACCGTTTCTGGGGTCAGTTCCGAGCTCACGTAGTCCTCCAAGAACATCAAGTAGTCCTCAGGAATGGTTCCATCGTCAATGTTCTTTAACATGCGAGCGAAGTCGTGGAACTTGTTGACCTGATCTGATTTGAGCTGCTGCTTCATGTAGAACGAAACGGCTGCCATCAAGTTTCGGTCGTATTGGTTGTAGCCGGCTTCCTCGAGCTCGATTCTGATTTCAGCTCTAGATTGAATTGAGGTGTTGTAGTTAGAGTTGGTTAAATTGGCCAGGATAATTTGAATATTCTGTAATACAGATAGTTGAGTGGACTTGAAGGGCTCTTGTGGCTTTGGCAAAGTTGAACGGGCCAAGGACAAAAGAGCGTGGAATCTGCTCACACCCTTCATGATGGCATAAGTACCCAATGAATTCAAGATCTAACCAATGGCGTAGAACTTCTTCGGAAGCAAGCACAAAACGGACAATATGTAAAGCGCGAGTTCTCTAACGTCTTGCAAATGAGTATCGTAAAGAACTCTTTGCAAGCATAATAGAGCAATTTAGTTGTTGACTGTTTGATGGAGACCGTCTTCAGAGTCCATAAGCCTTCTCAGGCACTGCATAATCATTTGGATAATCTTTTCGTTGGTATCTATTTGATCCTTGTTCTGTTCGTTGAACTAAACTGCACCTTTAACTTGGAAGCTGTCTTAACCCAAAGCTTGAAGCAAATTCATAGTTTTCTCGAGGATTACGAAAAGGTAATGCAAGCCGCGTTGTTCTCTGAACTTCGTGGCGAACTGATTGTCGGATTTGATGCACTCAAAAAGTTCTTAATACGTCAAATACGGAGCCATTTTGTTGCTAGTAGTTACTTCTTTGAATACTCTAATGTAGTATTGGAAATCTTTTTGGCCTTGCTTGCTTACCTATTGTTGCTTGTAGAGAGACATGAATTAGATTTTCTTTTCTCTGGTGTCAAAATTCTTTAGCAATGTTTCTCGAACATGTGCTGGAGACTGAATCTGATCCAGATACTGTAGGAAAGCGACTTCAACTGACGTGTCGTCCTACATATTTATGTGGAGTGGTTTCATATATTCTAACACGCGGTAGAAACATTGTTATATTAAATTACTAATCTTACATAAAATGAAGGACTAGAGGATTCTCAACCTATGCAGTTATCTGCTTAAATAATTATATTTAATATGTAAGATATTATAGATACGTACTTTAAAATGACAAAACCATAATCTCACAAGCTCTTCTTTTTCTTCATCGCCTTCAACTGTTTTTAGAACTTTACGAAACCGGAAAGCGAGTATAAAGCGGCTGCAAAGCCCCCAATTCCGAGAATAACGTAGGCTGTGAGCATATTCTTATTCTCATCTTCGTATTTTGTTCCCCAGAACAAATTTAAAAACGTGTTCGTTCCATGAGTAACTGTCAAAGTTGCAATGTAGTCCGTTTCAATTAGGTCGTGGAGGGTACTATTTGAGAAGCACACTTTCTCAGAATTGTTGTAATTTGTGCTGAAAGTGAAGGAGCCATTGACACCATATGAAGTTACGTTCAGGCGCTTTGCAATTTGGATATTAAAAGTGGTTTAAATAGATGGGTCGAAAACAAAATCCAAGTTGGAGCTCTCCAAATGCAAACAGGTGTTATCATCTTAAGAAATGAAATAGGTTCGCTCCCATTATTGCCTTTTGTACGGAATAGTATCATGCTAGGCTCCAATCAAGGTCTCGTTGGCGTAGAACAGCCCGGATGACGTTACAATGACATTATCTGACTTTTGAACCAAATTATAAAACGATTTGCACTCAGATTACTCGTTTGATGGCATATCATCACATGAAAAATTGAACTTTGTCATAAATAAGTTGTACTTGAGAGCACGATAGTCAAAAGTACGACTCTAAGTCCCAACTACCACCTTGAACCTGAAAATCATATTGTTGTACGTACGACCAGTTGATGCCATTGTTGCTGACAGCTTAAGCACTTTTGATACAATTGGTACTAAAGTAAAGGCAAACTGACCATCATTGAGAGCCATAAATGGATTGTTATAGAACCCATCGATAGAGGTATACTTGACTGATGAGAACTACAAATCAATTCGAGTATCAATACCTCCTGAGCTTGTTATTAAATATCCAGTGGCGTCCCAATTAGGTTTTAAAGTGGTATACGCAAGCGGACTAACTCCAGGTGGAGTTAACTTTATGCTGAAGAACTTGTTTTGAGCGTAGTTCGTAGCTAAGTCTTGAAGAGGAAGATTGGTCATGTCGAATGAATATGCATTTCCATCAATCGTAATATGAAGCGAGTCTAGAGAACTGATTTAGATTCTGCACAAACCAGTTGCGGTCATATTAATTGTTATAAAAGTCTAAGTAAGTGTGACTGGTAAAATAGAATAAAAGCATTCTGAAAGAGAAGAAATAATCGTTTGCATTTCAAGGATTTCGATTCTTGTTATTTCAGCGTAAGAATACACCTCAATTAATAAGAAATCAATAGATATTTCGTCACCGGTGCCGGTTCCGTCATCTGGAAGGGAAAAGCCCTCGATAACTAATACAGAAGTGTTGGAGTAGCCGAAGTTAGTAATAGTGTAGGAGTACGGCGGGTAGTTCGGAGCCGGAACTATCGTCGCGAAGTTTACGCTGCTGATGGTAACGTTGATGTTCACGCCTGCAGGGAATATGGAGCATGCGCTGTTGTTGCTGGAGTCGAGCAGAATCTGGAGTTATTTGATGTTTGGCCTGTACTCCGCGACAGTCTTGTATGTGTAACATGAGAATATTTCGCGACCATCTGAGTCAAATGTTGATGCTTATATTGTTTAAATCAGAGTTAACATTAGTGGAGTGAATTACTCATCATGACTATATTATTATATTATCATCACTATAGGTCTAGTATACATTTATAATTTAATAGTTAAAAATCTTAGAAATATTTTTTAATAAACTAATAAAATATTGTATATCTGGATTATAAATTCCAATATCAAAATTATTACACGAAACAAATTTGAAAATTGGTTTACTTTGTACAAGTTATCATAATGTTATAATATTATATAGTAGTTTAAATGACGATTCATGTTATATTATCAAAATTTTAATATAAATCGAATTAATAGTAAATTGCACTTATTGTATTATCTAGTATTGCTGGTTTCTTAGTGATCATTGGTTTAGAAAGGAAAGGAAATGTGATAATCAGAGAAAAAGGGCGACCAATATAGACGTAATTTACGGTGTGATGTCTTTCTAGTATTGCTGGTTTATATTAAAGTAGAAAAGTAGAATTTAAAATTTCATTTCACTGTTATCCTTTTTTAAATTATTAACAACAAAGTAAAGCAAAAGTTAAACAAATCGCGCAATACAACCCCAAATCGAAAGAGCTAAGCTTCTCCAGTTAGAAAGGAAACCCACCCATATTAATAATTCATTTTTGATGCAAATTGTGTTTTGAAGATTATCAATGATAATAAATTGAAATATATTTCATCACATTTTACAAAATAATTTTCACTGCTATCCCATCTACTCCATTTGCAGAATTTCTGCAGCTCGAGACACGAACTTTGAATGGTCCTCTTTCATTCTCTAAAACACATTGTGTTCAAACACGAATAATAATTTTTTAAATATTCTCCTCGTTTTTATATACGTTTATTTTTCTCTTCGTTTATTTTAGGTGCTCATTGAATAAATTACGTTCAATTTCGCCTAGAAAATAATCTCATTTTTGTTTGGAGGCGTTTAATTGAAATAATTCGCCCCTTCAAACGGTTCAAAAACTGTTATTTTGTTGTTTGAAGCTTCAAAAAGCTCAAGCTATGAAATAAATTTGTAATTTACGTTTTAAACGCTATTTTTATAAATTGTTAGAGAGCTCAGCCTTCTAAGGCGCTTTAGGGGACAAAGGTCCATTATATTGTTGCACCCAACGTCCAAAGACTCAAGGGAAGATAAATAACCAGCACAAAGAGAAAATAAACTTGAAACATTGTTACGTGCGACTGATAATACTCTAAGATTACATAATGCATTCAAAGCTGATAAATCCTATATTTCATTGGAAGAGATGTCCAAACAAGCTAAATTGACTAATGCTGATAAAGGAGCGATATTTTAAATGGAATTTGTACTTAAACTCAATTCTCTCAGCTGTAACATACGCTCGATACCATATAACTGCTTTAAATCGCAATAATTCACTTAAAGCTCAACCACTTTCTTAGGCGGATTATTAAACTATATCTTAGGACAATCCTGAATTTGTAAGTTTCCTATCATAAGCTTGTCCACAAATTTAAAAGATTAAATAGATCTATTAGCTTATATTACCAATGTTTCAGTTTAGTTGTGGTGCACTTATTTTTGATATTGCTAAATTAATTATTCATCATTCATTGAAGTGGTAATTAAAAATAAGATAACGATTAAATTTCAACCAAATAACAGCATAATTAATAAATAACAGTATCAAAGACTAAATAGTACAGACTAAATATGATTTAATAATAATATTTATTGAGGATAATGAAATTTACTTTAGAAGGCGTAAATTTTAGTCAAGTACTGTGATCTTATGAATATCATGCACAAAAGGAGTGTTTGAGACTATTAAAAATGCAGCTCTCGTATCAATGAAAGAATAAAGAATTGAATTTTTTATTCTTTGTCTCATATATTATATTCTCTCATATTTTATAATACGGCAGAGGACTAATATAACTAAAATGAATATCTATAATGCACACAAAAAATTAATCAAAAATGACCTTTAAGATTATATTGTAAGCATCTATCACATTCCTTTAACAACTTCGTTCCAAACTTATTCAAAACCAGTCATATAACACTTCCCAAGAAGATCTTTAAATTTGTGTATTTACTCACGTACTCCATTTTTAATATCTTTGGCACTTCTGACGCCCTTTTAAATGAAAAAGTTGCTTAATTCATCAATAGCAGTGTTTTTACTGATAAGCCCCTTATTAAAATTAATTTTTATTGAATTCTGAACTTATGAACTGAACTGTTGAAGAGGTTTTATTATATCTCCCTTCAACAGTGACACAGTAAATGCTCTTGCATATTCAAGTTGTGTAATAGATGGATTATCATTGGCGAATGTTCGGCCAGGATACGATACCCAAGTTTCACCAACATGTGTTCTTTGATGTAAATTATCATAATAACAGGTAACTTTGGCTTATAGATTGTTTGAATAGCGAGACTGAAGTGGAGCTGATGTTGTGATGAATGGAGAATATTCTGCCAAACTTAAAAGATCTTCTTATTTAATTTCTTGAATATCATTCATGAATACGGAAGCAACTTAATTATCTTCAATTTTAGTAATTAAAACGTCTGTTGAGAAATATATTATGCATTTTGGTTGCAAATTTGCCTTGTAGTAATAGCTAAATTTGTTTATTTTTGCATCATCAAGAATATGATTTTTGCGAAGAGTTTCATCAAGATTCTTTTCGAAATCGAACAAATTAATTGGAGCAATTTAGTACTTTTGATCAACTAGGAACCCTATATTTTTAATGCAAGTCTACATTACAGCTTACTTCAACTCTGTTATAGCTTACTAGCTAGGTTTGCCAGGTTTGTCTTCGATTTAGTATTTGCGCGCTAAAGTTTGTAATACTTTTTCCATTTCATTGAACGCATCTTGTCTGAGTCCGTTTTGTTAGCAGAAGGACTTTCTCTTTTTCGAATCAAAAGTAATATAAGCACCAAAGGTAAAGAGACGATCAATGAAATCTCCGTGTTTGGTTTTTATTGGATAAGTAAATTCCTACCCAAATTAAAACAAATTTTCAACTGAATATGTTGCTGCCATCATCGCGAAGTACAATATATGTTATGAATCTAATCCTTGAGCAAATATTACAGATTATTTAATATCTAGCGGCATTTTGGCTACTTAAGATCCAAATTATGTCAACTTAGGAAAATCTCCTTCTCTAACGATACAATTCAATCCATATAAATTTTCGAGTGCTAGCATGAGTCTGTCAACTCCTGGATGTGTTGGGAATGGGAAGTGTTCTATATCTCTGACTCCTAGTTCTAGAAGGTTCAATATTACAGATTCAACCGGTAAGCGTAGCATTTCGCATTTTTGCTGTTAATCAAGGCTTATCATTTAGCCAGGAGTAATAAGTCTGAAACAGTGTCCGACGCAAACACGTCCGGCTCTGCCGGTTCTTTGAATCAGGTTTGATTCTGCGCATAGTTGTACTGCTAGGCGGCATCCAGTATTGGTTTGAACTTTTTGTTTTTGTCTGCATGCGTCGATTACGTATTTCACCGCCGGGATGGTGAGTGATGATTCTGCGACGTTTGTTGCAATTATGATCAGGCGTTCGTTTTCTCCGATGGGTTTGAAGATAAGTTGTTGTTCTTCGATGGTGAGTTGTCCGTGGAGAGGTAGAATTTTGGGTGTGTAAACTTTTTTGACGAATTCTGGTTTGTCTTTTTTCGTTTCCACTTCATCGTATTCTCTTTTTAGTTCATCTAGTTGTTCTTGTGTGAATTGGTTTGGGATGAAGACGGTGTGGAGTTAATCTTCTGTGTAAACTTGTGGTTCTTCAATATTTGGCTGGACGGTTTCAGTTTCTCCGACAATTTAGTTTATAAGTTCGTCTTCAACTTCGTCTTAAATAATAGCTGGTCCAGATAATTTGGCTGGTTCGTTAAAATATGATTCGAGCTAGCTTATGCACTCCCTTATTTCGCCTTATCCGCTTAAAAACACAAGTATGCTTCCACTCCCGAAGTTCTCGTGAACGAATTGAATCTTTTGCACCGTTTTCATTAGAAAGTCGTTTTCCTGAACAGATTCGTAGTGAACGGCCACTGGGAACATTTACTGATTTAATTCCAAAACGGGCGGTTTCTACTTGAAAAGTTTCTTGTTCTTAAAATAATCTTCGTTTTAAAGGGTCGCGCTCATCAAAATAACTTTTAGTGGGTAGGTGGTTATTGTTTACTCCATCTGTTCTGGGGTCATTTGCTTCTATAAGCAGGTGTTAAATTATTCCTCAAACTGCTTCCTCCTAAGAGCAACCAGTCTGGAGAGCAGGGCGATGATTATGTCCATTGACTGGCTTCTTTCGTGTGCTTCATCCAGAACGATGACTGAAATGTTCTTCAGCATGAAATCGGTTTGCAACTACTGCATTAGCACACCCTCAGTTACAAACAGCACTTTCGCACCTGGATTCAGGTTTTCACCCCTCACCGCGTACCCAACGTAGTCCTCGAACTAACTGCCGATTTCCTAGCGCACACGGTCGCAGCAGCTGGCCGCTGCGATTCTCCTCGGCTCAGTGATTATTATATTTTACTTGTAGCCGAATCTGTTGTGGCCGTACCCGTACTCTAGCAAATACTTCGGGATCTACGTTGACTTACCAGTACCGGTTGAAGTTGAAATGACAAAAATATCGTTGTTCGCTATTATGTGCTGGAAATCCACCTTCAACTCCTCAATCGGAAGTGGCTTCGGCAACTGCGGGAATTATAATAAATACTCATTATTCTGAATTGCCTTCTCCGTATAATCAGAAACCCTCGTGAAATCGTTCTCAGAAGGCTCCTCCAGTTCTGGATGCTATATTACTGAAAGCGGTACACGCGTTGACTTTCCCTCATCTACTACAACAATTGGCTATGGTTCCTCAGGTTCAGTGATTATTTCCTCCTCCTCTATCTCCTCTTCAAATGTTCTATTTAAAATGTTCTCAGCCTGATCGATTTCAATCAAGGCTTAGTGCTTAGAGGTTTTCTTCAACTCAAAATCAGTTAGGGCGATCTTATTCTCTGTTTTGTAATCGATTCTGCTCTTCTGCATCTATACGCTGTTGTTCTCCTAAAATGAATGAAGCTTGTTCTGTTGTTCAGGTTTTAATGCAGTCGTCTTTAGCTATTGAATTATGCTCTCGCGAAGAGCTAATGTTTCTTTCTTAGCAAGTGCTTATGCACGCTTTAAATGTAACTTGTTCTTTCCCATTTATTTACAAGAATTAGAAGTGGGCTGCTAAAAACACATGAATAATACTTGTTTAATAATTACCACACCAACTACTAACATAATGAAATCCAGAATTAAGAGCGCATAACCCAGTTCAAAAAGTTAGAAAAGTCTGATTAAATAATAAGTAAAGCAATAATAACTTGTTGAAAATGCTTAATTTGCTTAACTTAAAGCAAAAATTGAAAAACTAGAATTACAGGTAAATATCCTCTATGAGGAGAAATTACTTGTGCAAAAAGAACTCAGAGAACAAATTTTAGAAAATAAAAAGTATAGAAGAGACGTGCAAGTTTTGGAAAATGATAAAAAGATTCTTTTGCTCGAATTAGATAAAAATAGGCATTCTATCAATATTCTCTAAAATGGTTTCGAAAGCTTGTAGAAGAGTGATAGAAACTTAAATCTAACACTTGAAAGAAGCCCAAGTCCAAAAATGCAGAGAAAAAGTTAAATTCAAAAATATACAGTTTAAAAGAATACAAAGAAGATCAAAGAATGACATAGGATAGTTATCAGTGTATATATCTTTACATAATTTTGACTTTATATGACTTGATCAAATCTCATTCGCTATATAATTTTGATCTACCAAACCTACTTCTTACAATCGATCATTTTTATTATTTCCAAGTTCATTTTGATTGCTATATTTACTATTTTCATATTGTCTCCTAAAATACTAAAGAGTTCTTATGCTGGGGAGTTAATCGTTCATTTTTAACTGTTGCTTGTACGATGAGTGACCATCTCTTATTAATAGTGCAAGAGCTACCATTTTCTAATCTTCAGTGAATTTTATTGTATTATAATAGGATTTAGGACTAATGATTGTGTTTAACTCTTGTTATGATGCTTAAATATTCTCAGATTTGCTCTATGATAATTTAAGTAATTAATTCATAATGCTTATCTTTAAGCGAGCAAGTTAATCGTATTACTTCATTATCAAAAAATCATTAAAATATTGTTCTTCTCTGTATTTAAACAAAAGCTCGTAGTGAAGAATGTTAAGCTCTTGTTAATATTGAGCTATAAGTATGTCCCTTTATTGTATTTCATTGTCTTGCTTATGAATAAGCTCTTTTATCTGATATGGATTTAATATTTATGATTAATAGTCATCTGCTCTGTGTTTCTAATATCCATATTATTGTTTTAATAATATTAATTACTTTGATGCGTTCTTTTCTTCGTTTTTCTTCTTTTTTAATTCTTACATTTATTTCATATGTTCTTACATTTATATATGGAGTGGGTAAGTTAGATATTTAAATTTGTATGTTTATATTTTATAGTTACTAATAACTTATTAGTAATAAGGTGCTTTTTGGCGGGTATTTCCGGGTTTAAACCCGCACCAACCCGCAAAAACAGTGCGGGTTTTCCTACTCAAGGCATTGGATATATTATTTTTGCGGGTCAGAAACCCACAATTTTGAGCATATTTTACGAATATTTTAATGTGTTTTTGTGTAATAAACGTTGGAAATAAGAAAAAGTTAGTAATTATAATGGTTTCACTGGTGATATTGGTTTAATTAATCTGTATTCTAATATTATATGGTTTAAAATTTAAAATTTACAGTGCTGGGCCCTCGAAATTCTTTTTTGAATTAGGAAGAAGAATGAAGTTTATTATTTGAATCTTACTTATATCACTGTCCGGCTCAATAATGAGTGTGTTCTCCCTCCTCATCAATGCACTCACTAACTCTATTTACTATTGATTTGTAAAGTGCTTCAATCACATCAAGGCCTGGTTGAGCCTTGGATAGCTGTGCTACAATAATTAAAGTATATAACTCTGTATATACTTCAATAATAAGTTTCAACTTTACCCAACGTTGTATAATTTAACAATCAAGAAAATTGATTTCTCATTATGAAATGGAAGTGGAAGATCATAAATAAAATAACTGTTGTTTTAGAGTAGCATCAATATATTATTTAATGCTGGGCCCGACTAACCCACTTGATTCCATTCTTCAAGAAACAAAATGCATTCATTATTTGAATATTGAGAATGAAAGCGACTGTAACTACCTGAATTATAATTCTAATTAAGCGAAGTACCAATACTTCATCTTGAGCTCCCGGTTGAGATTGAAAGAAAAAGTCCTCCATTGTTTTTCGTGATTAAGAAATACATAAAATAGTTTAGATTGACCCAGGTGAAGATGAACATGGAGGTCCTCTGTAGGTCCAGTGCTTGCGCTACTAGTTATAAATTACATATTGCGTCCGTACACCAATTGTTGGATCCTCTTATTCTTTTCTCCAATCCAGCTTAACCTCCATATATTTTCGAGATAAAATCTTTCATAAATTAGCTTTGTTGACTAAAACGTAGAAATTACACAGGGACATCTTAAAAAAGTGATATAACTAGTTCAGATTGGTACAATATTTTATGAATTCCTCCGTTGGACCCAGAAATGAAGAGAATACAAACGCTTCAGAACTGCCTAAGTTTGTTAAGTGAATTAGTTGACCTTCCCTAAACATCTTCTACCGTGTTTATTTTTGTCATTGCCGTCCTTTTATTGCATGTGGTAATTTCTATTTTTCCTTTTTGGAATATTAAATACCGA